>OY757023.1:90714406-90934755 GCA_963580285.1 Lucinisca nassula
CATTTTTGGACTCTTACGGAATAAAACGCAAAGTACTCAACAACGTCATACCCAACCCAACTAGTGCGCATCAGTGGGCCCGGACAGACGGACGGACGGAAGGACGCCGGGGGTGGGGGGACATAACATAATACGACCGTTTTTCAAACGGGCGTATAAAAATTAAGGGTTGAGGGAACAGTCTAAGTCCTCGTTCAGGATAGTTTTAGCTCCTTGTACATGTTTGTTTGGTTTGATGTTTAACATCCCCGTCAACACTATTCAGATCATTTTGAAGACGTCGCTTCTAATTTCACTCATATCGAGCCGATCGTTAATCAGAGGTGGGCGAAAACCGGAGTACCCGGAGAAAAACCACCTGACCTTCCGCCGCAGAACGAAAACTATGTGATGGAAATAAGATTATTTGATCACCATGTACATGTGTCATGCATATAAGCTGCATGAGATGCGATGAATGGTCTCGAAATGTATGATCTATATTTCATGGTTCAATGACTTTGCCTTTTACTTCAATACTAAACGGGCATCCGTGGCTTAGTGGATAAGAGCGCTGACTCTTAAACATTAGGTCTCTCACCGCTGTGGGTTCGAGCCTCGCCCGGGTCACATGTGAGACGCCAAGTTCTGCAACGGAAGGTCAGGTGGTTTTTCTCCGGGTACTCCGGTTTTCGCCCACCTCTGATTAACGATCGGCTGGAGAAAGGGCCATAACCCCCCTCCCCCCCCCCCAAAAAAAAAAAAAAAACAAAAAAACAAAAAAAAACAAAACAACAACAACAAAAACTTCTGGTTGTTGGAGTATTGTCATGCATGGAATATCCATGTGACCTGACGATTGACATAGAGATATATCTAGGCCAGTTTGACCTATATTTCATGGTTGAGTGAGTTTGACTAACCATTAGGATGTTATATAACGGAGAAAAGTCATATGTGGATTATAAGTTCAGTTGACCCGATGATTGGTCTGCAAACATATCTAGGGCAGTGTGACTAATTGCATGGCTGAGTGATTTCTGCCTCATAAATGTGTACTGGATTGAGAAATATTTTTATACAGGTACGAAATTTTGCTAAATATAGCATATATCTGCCTTAATACAATACCATACAATACATGTGTCGCATATCATTACTAAAAGAAACCCCGTGTGCCGAGAAAAAAACTAGATAGATGTACAACTTCTTTTCTTATGTTTCTATGTAGTGTCTGTTTCTTTCGCAATAGTTAAGATGAGGTTACGGCATGTCTAACGGTTGTCCGTAACTTTACGATATGGTTAAGTTGTCTCCATAAATTACGGTACTTTCGAGTTACTCACACTAATCGACCGCGGTGTGAGGCGGACCGTCCATGCTTATAAACCCTATTGGTTTCATTGGGCGACAGGGCTTGAGATGTCATTTCATCTTAATGTCGGGTAAAAGTCCCACAAAATTGGAAGCAACGTCTCCAAAATGACCTTTACAGTGTTGACGGGGACGTTAAACCTCAAATCAAACAAACAAACACTAATCGCTACGAGGTGATTAAGATATACTTAAGGTCGTCGTAAGCCTTAAGAGAACTTCGAGTTACCAACCCCAGGATTACAATCGTTACTTAAATTAAGGTCGACTTAATGATTTAAGGAGGAATTCTTATCTTAGTAAAGTATTTCCTTAAAAAGTGGATTCGAAAGCCGCCTATTTCATTTACTTAGCTAAGTATTTAACTTCGGATGAATTCGTAATTTCGACGAAAATTTTCACGAGTTTCAATTACACATTGATGTAGGCGACCCAGAACTTTCCCGCGATGTGTCAAAAATCGCTTTATTCTGTTTCTTTGAACGAACACATAAGAAAATATGGTTTGGCTACCATTTCACTGCACAAACCATGAAAGAAATGTTATATATACTATAAAACCTGTCTCATTAAAGTATCACACTCTATCTCGGTTTGTGCGGGCGAACATTGGTCACAATGTAGCACCACGACATATTTAAAATGCTGTTTCTAAGGGGTCTCTTTGGAGCAATATTTGATTATGCAAAACTCGGTTTTATGGAGTCTATCCGTGAGAGGTAATTATAAATGCAGATAGGCGTATACTATAGCAGAATTGCATATTCAAAGCAATCTGGTAGAGAATAAATATATCTGCGCTATGATGAAGAACAGGGAAGCCTCCTGCAGAAACCACTGACACTTAACCAAGGCTACAATATTGTTTTCGAATGTCATTTATACATGCATATAGTCATTAAGGACACGATCAAACATTGTACCGACAAACAATGGGAAAACCGTAGCTCAGAACAGGAACATACCTGTACATTCGATCTCTGATTTTCCAGTCTTTAAAATGAGTGAGGCCTTATCTGCGTATAAGATTACTGTGTGCTCACTCACTCACCAACACATTCAATTGCTCACATGCAAGAGCATATAAGAGAGGTGGTTCGCCTCAAACTTATTTATTATTGAGCATTTCATGGCGGTAAAGTGAGGGACAGAGGAAAAGAGGCAAATGATTGGATGTGTAGAAACAGAAGAAATAACAACATATCTCCTCTATCCTTACCTGTTGCTAGGAAAGCAGGCCTTGCCGCAATATAAGCAATATCAGTTGGACGCCCCAGTGACGCAAGATACACGCCACCTTTGCCTCACCCAACCAGCACAAGCCGGCCACACGTGACCTCCAGTAAACCGCTTAGAGGGTCTAGGCCTGCCCAAGCAAAGTGGTGCAAGTCGGACCGTCCATGCGTATAAATCTTGTTGGTTTCATATGGCGGCCGGGCTTGAGATGTAATTTCATCTCAATATCGGCCGGTAAAAGTCCCACAAAATTGGAAGCAGCACTTCCAAAATAAGCTAAATAGCGTACACGAGGAGGATAAACATCAAGTCGATCAAACAAACAAAACGTCTTTGTATTTCATAAATTTTGATATCGAGAATCTTTCACAAATGGTCCTTCATATGAAAGTTACGAAACTGGCTTCCGAATTGGATTTTTGTACATGTAATTGGATTTTATTGCCTTTACCAGCAAAGTCGTTTACATACGTTACAGTTGTTCACGCCAAAATAGTTAATAATTACATTTCTTCAAGTGTAAAGCCTAATGTAAACCTACAGAAAACAATGTTGTTCATACCTCCATGAACGCATCGAGTCACATGATTTTCAATGACGTCAAGTGACGCCAATCTAAACCATGGTTCTCCATGATCTCATTGGGCGTTGGCGACGACAATGCTGTTCCGCTCTTTGTAGAAAAACAACAGCGTGTAAATGTTTTTCAGCTTTAACAGTTTGCCTTAGAAGCATATTTACGCCCAGTGAGGAGGAAAAAAGAATGTAAATATTAGAAATATTTTTTCTTATGTTCATGAAGATATGAACCACAGCGGATCGCTGGCAAATTTTTCATGACCCCCTTCAGGGTTCATTTACTTTGCAGGCGACCCACCTAATTCATACTTTAATGAACGGCAGAAAAATAAAAATCATTTCTTAAATGCACGTGTCGTCATACTATTTAATGGCACGACGTTATCCACTGAATATAAAGACGGCATATGAACGTTGTGAACATTGCATGCGTAAAAATAGCAGTACACGCATAAGCGTTGCAACATGGTCCCAATGTGCCACAGGATCAGTTTTTATATAACAGACAAAAGTGATATGCGCTGACCCTCCCTCCAACACCCCCCCCACCCACACCTACCGTGACAAAAACAACAAGTCGTTTAAGCCCCCCCCCCCCACCCCCCCTCTCACTTGTAAAAACCTTCCTACACCAAACAATAAATTGTTGCCCTGTCACCAGTGTTATACAATTTTATAACAGGAAGTTTTTACACTGCTCTATTCGGCACACAGTTTAACATATCAATGGAGAAATACACCCCAGTAGCATTATACCTCATCGCCAAGTTGACTTGCGCCACAGAGAGAGTGAAAAATATCTCCAACGGGACTCGAACCCGGGGCCTCTGGCATAACGAGCAAAAACTCTAACGTCTGAGCTACCGAGCACCACTAGTAATATCGAGCAAATAAAAGCCCTGCTGTTTGCCGTTGTTGATATATACATTCATTTGTCAAGGTCAAATCTTAAAAGTTAAGGTACCTACCTGTGTTACCTTAAATATTTAAGTATTTTCTTTGTTTAAGTACAGTAACGACTTAAACGAAAGAATTTCTTTGAAGTTCACTTTACACGACAGTTAATTTAATACTTAGTTTAAGTAGGTACTTAAGATTTAAGTATGCATTGTAATCCTGGGCCCAGGGTTATTACTTCCGGGTGACCTAATGATTGACATAATATATACATGTGTATCTTCGTTGGTGTGAACTATATTTCATGGTTGAGTAATTCAGCCAAATATCTCTCTCATGGGTGGCATAACAACTGAAAGTGCATCATTAGCTCACATGGGTGGCATAACAACTGAAAGCTCAGCATTATCTCACATGAATGACAGCACAACGTTGAGAGATGTGGGATTCATGTTCAGAAACCTAAAGCTTACATGTATTTGTCCTTTTGCCTGGAATGAGATCAAATAAAAATACCTTTCATACATATGCTAATATGAAAAAAGGAAGAAAGGCAAGAAACGGGCGAGCTATACTGACCTGCGAAATCTCTCCCAGCCTACGCTTAGAGACTAGTTCTGTCAGTGCTTTGATTTGATTAAGATCAAGTTGCATGTTAAAAAACAAAACCTGCTCTACTGAACTGTTTGCGAGTTATTAGCTCAAAAGCTCCAGATCATTTTATAAGCTCAAACTACTCGTATGACATGACCTGTCTGTCGTCCGACGGTGTGTCAGTAGCTTGTCAAATTTTCACATCTTCTCCAGAACCTGACTTTGACTGAGCTGATACTTGATAGGTGGAAATTGCAGTATACATTGAAAAGTCTGTGAAATGAAAAGCCTGGCACATCCAACTTTAGATTGGGAATAATAGGTATTACACCTTTATACGGTAGATTCTTTATTGCTGATGAACATAGAACCCACCATTACGAAAACATGCCTGTACAGATACACTGTAATCTTTATCGCCGAATAAATGAAAATTTTAAGATGAAGCGAGGCGGTTCTAAGGAGTACCCACAATCTATATTTTAGAGCAGAAATAAGAAAACTAAAGTTAACCCCTTAAACCCCAGTTTTACTGTATAAAAGGGGTAAAAATTATATAGGCGTGTTTTCGTGATGAATCAATATTTAGCGCAAAATACGAAAAGATCACTGCTTTTCATCTTAAAAATACTCGTTCTGGAGATACGAAATCAATCCTTATGTTTAGCAACACCTCTGCATAACATGTAATTACTTTTTAATTGTTATGAATATGGAATCCTGACAAACCCTCCAACCGGAAGAGTCCAATGTAATGCCAGATACAAAAAAGGTTTTTTAAACAGTATTCTTTTAAGTCATTACTTGAATAAGTATTTGTAAAATAAGTATTTGTAAAAATAATTAACGCTTAGAAAATATTCTGTATTTTCATCTGCCATCTAGAAAACATACCTATATAATTTTACCCCCCCTGAACCCCACTTTTATATAGTAAACTGTGGTTTGCAGGGGTATATTATTTTTCATTTTTCTGCTCAAAAACATATATTGTGGGTACGCGTTAGAACCGCCTCGATGTGGCGGTTTTAACGACTACCCATAATCTATGAATTGAGCAGAAATAAGAAAAAATATCACAATATTTCAGCTGAAATGTGTCGATTTTTTGGCGGTAAAATTTACAATGTATTTGTATAGGCGTGTTTTCGTGATGAAAATACTACTTCTATAGATATGAAAGACATCATTTATAGCGCATGCCCAGTAAGCATTCTACATAAATATACAGCGGGCCGTTAGCGGCCCGTCAGGGTAGCTGACGGGCCGCTAACGGCCCGCTGTAGATTTATGTAGAATGCTAGCAGGGTGGATGTGTTGTAATGTTATTCAAAACGGTATACTGCGGAGGTGATTTTGTTGAAACACATTGTATAGAGAGATCCGATGATTCGTTTTCACTTAGCAGCGGCCCATTGTGTAATTCAAAATCCGTAACATATGTTTAAAATCATATTTTGATCTTCTTCGCAGCAATACACTAATTAATACCTAAGTTGCGCATGTGCATGTGATAGCCTTCACGGTGTCGGCTGCGAGACAGATACGCCGAACTTGTTTTAATGGGAGGCGCTCACGCTGTCAAAACTTGTTGGAAATAGGTTTGATTGATTCACCGGAGTGGTGGGTGTGATCGTTTTATCAATCGATCTGATCGCCAGCGTTGGACGAGCAGAATATCAAAGAGAAACATTTCAGCTCTTTGTCACTTCGCTGATGTTTTCGAATTGAGAAGTTCTTGAAGTTGAAGGTAAGATGTAAACTCTTACTTAATTTTATACCATTATACCAAAGACGTAAAAACGTTTTATCAAGAACGTTTTATCAAGAACGTTTTATTAGGTCTTTGGTTTTATCTTGGTGTATCATATGACGTCGAGTCTGAGAAGGAATAACGCCATGTAATAAATAGAGGATCTTACATGAGTGCTCATTTATTATTGAATTTATTAAACGAGTTGAGGAAAAGGGATAAAATGCGAGGCTTGCCGAGCATTTTATTCTTTTTCCTGAACGAGTTTAATAAATTCAATAATACATGAGCACGAATGCAAGATTCTATTTATCATATGACATTTAAAACGCATTTTTTTTCACGATTGTTAACAAAAAATATCAATATTCCGCCATTAGTAAACGCGACGTCGTTAAGGACGTCTTACATGTAACGTTACGGGACGTGTCTAGCTAATTTGCATATTTAATCCACTAGTGGATTATCGAAAATATTACATGGCGTTATTACACTCTCAGACGCGACGTCATATGATAAATTAGTTTATTATATACCTACAAGAAATACTGCTGTCTACTATCAGTTTTCCGACACAAAAATACAGAATTCCGTATCACGCACTCGCGTTTTCCGATTCCGTATCACACTCCTGCAAACCCTGAGTCCCGGCATTTGTTGCGACGTTAGAAAACAGCCATCGATAACGCGGAACCAAACGTTCGAAATGATGACGTCACTTACACACAGAATGTAACGTAAAAGTTTCCCGCCAATTTACGTTGACAAAAGACTTTATTAAAAGCGAAAAAAGGTATATAATAAACGTATTATCACTAAAATAACTTGATCTGTCGCACAGTATCACGTCTCTTGGATGTTTCCAGATCTTACGCATCACACTCGACGCTGCGCGTCTCGTGTGATACGCTGATCTGGAAACATCCACTCGACGTGATACAATGCGTCAGATCAAGTTACTGTAGTAATAATATGTATGGATTAACTATGCAAATTAGTTAGATACGCCACGTACCGTTACTTATGGCGGAATATTGACATTCTTTGGTAAAATAATCGTGAATAAAATGCGTTTTAAATGTCATATGATAAATAGAATCTTGCATTCGTGCTCATGTATAATTGTATTTATTAAACTCGTTGAGGAAAAGCGATAAAACGCTCGGTAAAGCCTCGCATTTTATCTCTTTCCCCCAACTCGTTTAATAAATTCAATAATACATGAGCACTCATGTAAGATCCTCTATCTACTTTAATGGAATCGAAAGCCTTCATGTATATATTTGATTAAATACCTTTGTGGTATATCAAATTTATAAAATTAATGTCAAGTTTTTACACTCATAAGTTCAATTATTTTGATCCAAATTTTCTTCAAGACCACTTTGGAACAGCCCGATGGTGGTCTTAATATACGAATTTTACTGTACTTATAATGTGGGTCAATATGTAACATTACGATGACAAATAGTGCATTCTATCATATCTTCAAAATGGTAACTTTCTGATGAACATTTATGATATTTTTCTTTATACACAATCCATAGGTTCTTGGTGCCCGTTAGAACCGCATCATTGAGACCGTTCTAACGAGTTCCTACAATCTATGTCTTGGAGTAAAAAAAAAGAAAAAAATAATGTTTATCCCTGTAAACCCCAGTTTACTCTACAGAAAGTGGAGTTTAAAGGGGTCTTTATTGCACGGGCTTGTCATCGTGATGTTACCGTACGATTTTTGTGCAGCAATTGAGTTTTAGTCGTTTAATGGATTGATTTGGGTCGATTTAATGTGAAATTGATGTGATCCATTTATATTTTACACCTGGAGCACTTTTTGTGGTGCACAGTTAAAAACATGGGCCCAGAATCTTTAGCTGTAATCTCATAGACTTTTATTTTATTTATTTTTTTTTTCATTTTATTCAATTGATTTGGTGTCATCTGATATTATTACCGTATGTCAACGTGCACTGGTTATAGCGATTAGCGAAGCAAGAAAATAACGACGAGACACTAACAATATTCCCAACATGTTTTCAAAGCTGTTTTTTTTTTTTTTTTTCGTTTTTGTTTAGTCGTTAGGTGTACGGTCGATAGCATTGTGGTGTACGTTTTATAGCAAAAAAAAAAAACAAAAAAAACAAAAAAAAAAAACAAAAAAAACTCCTGCTTGTAGTGTACGGTCGATAGCAGAATAAAAATCTTCGTGAAAAGCTTGTTTATAGCTAGGATTTGATGTTTTTGACGTATACAAACAAATATACTTTTGTCAGTCGAATGTACTACACAGGTCTGTTCCTGAAGAGGACGAGGCAGTTAACTGGTGAAACGCAAAGCCAGGACCTGTTGTTGGGGAAATTAGTCCCTACTCGCACACGATCATTAAAGTTAACGACACAGTTATCCGCTGCAATTTCAGCAGACTAAAGAGGGCGTCCTTATCCTTAAAAGTCCTGGGAAAGAAGCTGCCTTTATAAATGTATGTGGCAGCAATATATGTAGCAAGTTTGGCCACTACAGAAGAAGAAATAAAGAAAACTGTGCTGCATTCACAAACATTTTAATTGAAAAATTTACCTTTTACCTCACCCCATGACCCCTAAGTAATATGTATACCAAGTTTGGTTTCCATAGGGCAAGAAATAGAAAATAGAACGTGAGTTGAATTCTCAAGGTTTGTGACAAACAGAAGGAAGGTCGGACAGACAGACAGACAGACGCACAGACAGACGGACGTCCGGACGAACACCCGTGATGAAACTTATAAACCCCGTTTTTTTCAAGAGAAAAAAAAGGTTATAAAAAGTGTAAGCATGGCAGTAATCCAATCATGGTTGATAACTTTGCTTCCCCCTGTGGGCCAGGCCTCAGATTCTATGACGGTTTCAGCGGTAAAGGCTTACTTCAAATTTTATTTTATGTAATGTTGGTTGGTACGTGATGCTCAGTGTTCTATCACGAAAACACGCATATATAACTTTGGCCCCCTTAAACCCCAGTTTTATTCAGTAAAACTGGCATTTACAGGGGTATACATTACTTACCTTATTTTTGCATAAAAACATAGATTCCGGGTACACATCGCCTTGCCGAGGCGGTTCTAACGAGTCCTCTCAATCTATGTTTGAAGCAGAAATATTGAAAATATCAGTAGTTTTATTATAAAATTTTCATTCTCATTTTTTGGTGGTAAATATTTTCCAATATATATTCGTAATGGATCGGGCCTCTCAGAGCCTAACTATTGGTTATCTTTTCTCCTCATCACGATAACAAGTCCGTGAAACGAAAAGTGGGGTTTACGGGGGTATAAATTGTCTGCCTTATTTTTGCTCAAAAACATAGATTGTTGGTACTCGTTAGAACCGCCTTATTGAAGCGGTTCTAACGAGCACACACAATCTATGTTGAAAGCAGAAATAATAAAGATGTAATCATTTTTACCTATATTTATCATTATCTGACACCATGTTGGACGCCATTATTTCTTACGGACATCTTTTCCTAATGTACATTGCAGTTATTTCATGGTGTTGAGCCCTCACCTTTGTTTCATCTCTGCAGTTCTTTGATTTGTATGTTCTCGGAGATGTTGCACTGGTGAGCTAGGAAGACTTCATGCGGAATAAACACAGTAATTGTCTAAACCGCTACAGAAGTAAGGGCGAGGATTGCGGCCTCGTAAAATCAATCTAAGCCCCACCCTAGTGGATTTCTTTTCACTTTCACTTATATAGGAGAAATCTTTTAAAATCTTCTTGTCTGAAACCAGAAGGCTCAGGTCTTTGATATTTGGTATGAAGCTTCGACTAGTGGACCTGGACCAAGCTTGTTCAAGTTATAGCCATGGGGCCAAAAATGACCCAGCCCAGGAGCCTCTGGTTTTACATAGACATATTAAGAGAAAACCTTTAAATATCTCCTTGTCTGAAATCTCCAGGTCCAGATCTTTGATATTTGGTATGAAGCTTAGTCTAGTAGACCTCTATCAACAATGTTCAAATTATTGCCCTGGGCAAAAAATGGGCCCAACCCGGGGTCCACTAATTCTACACTAGATTTACATAGGGAAAACCTTTGAAAATGTTCTTGTCTGAAACCAGAGGGTCAAAAACTTTTATATTTGGTATGAGGCTTCATCTAGTGGACCTCTACAAAGATTGTTCAAATAACAGACGTGATGCCAAAAATGCCCCCGTCCCGGGGCCCACTTGTTTTACATAGACTGGCGGTTCTTCTGTCGCGGTTTACTTTTTTGTGATGGTTTGTCTTTGGGTGTTTGTGTCGCTTATATTATTTTATTTAGATAGCCTATTGGCCATTTTGTGGGACAGTAACTGTTCTTTTGGCTTTCCGCTATTGATGTTTCCATTAGGGTCTGTTGTTTCATGTTTGTGGTTCTTTCCCTTTGGTGTCTCTGATGGGAGCTGTGGGTTAATTGTATCGATTCCTGATCATTGCCTCCACCTCTATTTTACATACATGGGGCCTTATTGGCCGCAACTAGCTAGTCTGGCCCAGAAAACATGTACACTCCATATTTTCCAGTTTTGTGGTGTATTCCTTGCTTCCAACGGATAAACCTTTCTAGAACATATTTATTCAGGGAAAACCTTCAAATCTGAAACCAGAAGACCTGGCATTTGGTATGAAGCTTCACCTTGTAGACTTCTACCAAGATTGTGCGAATTATTGCCCTGGGCCAAATTGCCCCCCTCCGCAGTCCCCGGGGGCCTACTTGTTACACTATAGACCAGGTGAGCGATTCAGGGACATCATGACCCTCATAGTTATTAAATAGTTCACTTTAATTTGTCGTCGCGTGCATTATTTTCGCTGCTAAAGTGCACAAAATGACGTCATCAATGTCTTAAAGACGCGAAACATGTCAGCCCACGCCCATCGGGGCTTGAAGAAATATATGGACTGCATGATGCTTCCAAGCAGAGCTGAATCCGACCCACATACGAGTACTGTTAAACCGCTTAGAGGATCTAAAATAGAAGTGAAAGTTATGATCATAAATCGATGCAATCAACCCACAGCTCCCATCAGAGACACCAAAGGTAAAGAAGCACAAACATGAAACAACAGACCCAATGGAAATATCAATAGCGGAAGGCCAAAAGGACAGTTTATTTCCCACAAAATGGCCAATAGGCTATCCAAAATAAAATAATATAAGCATCACAAACACCCAAAGACAAACCATACCAAAAATAAACCGCGACAGAAGAACCGCCTTGGAACGGTCAGTGGAAACAAATTCCACTGGGGGCTTAAATCGATTTTCCTAAGCCTGCCCAGGCAAAGCGGTGTGAGTGTCGTGCCGTCCATGCTTATAAATCCTATTGGTTTCATTGGGCGATAGGGCTTGAGATGTCATTTCATCTCAATGTCGGGTAAAAGTCCCACAAAAATGGAAGCAACGTCTCAAAAATGACCTTTACAGTTCTGACGGGGACGTTAAACCTCAAATCAAACAAACAAACAAACAAACGTGAAACCTGCGTGATGATTACTAATGATTAACTAATTGACTTTTTTTACAAACAGACGATATACTTTTTTAGGATACATAGAAACAGTGATGATATGGATTTAGATTTCACTGATGATCTCTATCATTCACTGAAAATCATGTAAGAAACACAAATTAAAGCCACCATATGGTTTGTCAATGTTTATATGTTTGATGTCTATAAGATTTTTTTCTGGTTTTATGCCTATAGACCAGGTTTGACAAATCTATAATACGTCCTAAACTATAACATGAACGCTCGTATTGCCTTACGACTCCCGCGTGTACCAAAGGCACCAAAACACGTCATTTTATTCCCAGCTATAGACTGTACACAAATTTACTATAGACTGTACACCCTTTCGTCGATTCTCAGCTATAGACCATACACTGATAGAACTTATTTTCTCCAAACATACAAGTAAATATACACTTTTCAAACGTATAACTTCTCTGGTGGGTAGTTTTGAGAACATAGAAGGTCTGACAAGCAGTATTTGAACAATAAACATTGACGCTTGCGATAAAATCATGAATATTCGTGAGAGACACGTGAAAACTCAGTGATTAGTCGGGATATTTTGTTTATTTTACAGACCACAGAGAACTTTCTGAATCCTTAGTATGGGTATATAAATTCATTAATATAACAACAATCATACTCGTCATATTTGGAATGAAACTTTAGCCACACTTTAACAAAATGGATAAAATACTGACCATGTATGCATTCACAGTTATCTTCCTCACTTCGCTAATCGCTATATCCGGTGTACGTTGACATACGGTGATTATTGTCCATTTTGTTCACCCTTGCTCAAATTTCAATGAATGTACGCAGAATCTGCATCGGTAACTGTAATCTTTAAGGATGCTCGTACTATATTGAGTTTTGCTCTATTTATACCCGTCCGTCCTGCCGTCTGTCACGTTTAATGCAACTACTTTTTTTATTTCTTTACCTACAGTGATCAAACTTGGTACATACATTGCTTGGGGACGGCAGATGTGCATGAAGGTGTCGAAATTTTCATCTGATCCCCTGGGGTCATGGGGTGAGGTCAAAGGTCAAATTTCAAAGAAAAGGCTTGTGAATGCAACTCCTTTTTTATTTCTTTACCTACAGTGATCAAACTTGGTACATACATTGCTTGGGGACTGCAAATGTGCATGAAGGTGTCGAAATTTTCATCTGACCCCCTGGGGTCATGGGATGAGGTCAAAGGTCAAATTTCTACGAAAAGGCTTGTGAATGCAACTTCTTTTTTATTTCTTTACCTACAGTGGCCAAACTTGGTGCATACATTACTTGGGGACTGCAGATGTGCATGAAGGTGTCGGAATTTTCATCTGACCCCCTGGGGTCATGGGGTGAGGTCAAAGGTCAAATTTCTTAGAAAAGGCTTGTGAATGTAACTTCTCAATTGTCCTATTCAGTGTACACATGCATTTCTAAGTGTGTTGTCCATAGGAAAAGCGGGTATTTGCGATGGTACACCATCGACTGCGCGATTCTAGTTGATTGTTTGTGACCATTGTGTATATGAAACTGATTGGGCTCCGTTGTTTACCCCTGGTGCCCAAATCAATCAAATGGGCTTAGAGTCAATTTAGGTAGCGGTAACCCCTTAGCATTTTCCATCACGAAAACACGCCTATATAGTTTTGAACCCCTTGAACCCCACTTTTAAAAAGTAAAACTGGGGTTTCCGGGGGTATACCTTATTTTTCTTATTTCTGCTCTAAAATATAGATTGTGGGTACTCGTTAGAACCGCCTCGATGAGGCGGTTCTAACGAGTACCCACAATCTATATTTTGAGCAGAAATAAGAGAAAAATCACAATTTTTCACCATAAAATTTTCATTTTTCGGCGATAAATATGGCGTGTTTTCGTAATGGAGTTCAAATTGAGTTTGTTTTTCTTTTTCCTTTTTTTGTTTTTGTTTTGACGTAGAATTATTTGATTTTCTGTATAAAATTGAATAGGTTTAAGCTTATAAACACTGGAGCCCATTTTAGAAAATGGGAGTCCAATGGCCTATGTGGTATTCCATAGGATGTTTGTGCTAAGGGGTGCCCTGGCAAACAGTGCAGGCTCAGATCAGACGCTGCAGAACGCGGCGTCTGATCAGGGTCTCCGCTGTTTGCTATAAGTTCAATGATTTTCAAGACAAAGAAAACACAACCTGACACCCCTAAATTTAAGAATGGACTCCTGTTATATATTAGGAGGAGGATTCCATTTGGTACAAACACGGTTAAGTTGGCCCAGAGAACTTACTGTATATGATTTTCGTGCTGAAATTTCGCAAAGTATGGTACAAACCGAAGACCCCTGACAAACTTCAAACTGTTTTTCTCATCAAGCACTGGCTTGCGCAACTGAAGACACACAACTGGTTATGTGTGTGTGACTTTTTTTTATTTTCTTTCTTTTCTTTTCTTTCTTTCTTTCTTTCTTTCTTTCTTTCTTTCTTTCTTTCTATGTTCAGTTTCACCTTAAACCCCGGCCTTGGTAGCTCAGTCGGATGCGCGTCTGACTGGTGATCAGGAGGACGCGGGTTCGATACCTGCCGGGGTCGGCAACAATCTTTCGTGGCGATTGTTCATGAAATCTTTTCTACGGTCATTCCTTCCCACTTCCGCTGATTCAAGAAGGGCTGTTGTCAGTTTCTGGCGAAAGAATGTGCACTGTACACTGTAAAAAAATAATGGAAACATTACACTAAAACTTATTTTTTACACTGAAGATAACAAAATATTATCCATCATTTGAAGAAATCTTACACCGATATTTAGTTACACTGAAAAAGTGTAATGTTCACAGTTACACCGCCCTTCAAAAAATGTTACCCTGTAGTATGACTAAAATTACTCTATTAAGTAGCAAACTTTACACCATAAATAATGTAATTATTTCAAACACCAATTGATACGAAAAGTAACACTTATTTTACAGAATCGTTACAGCAAACACCAAATTTGCAGCCCTACACCAACTTTTGAGTAAACTATACAAGTTATCAGTGTATTGTTACTCAAAGTTACATTTTACACCCAAAATGGTGTATGGTTCGAATTCACACGAGTTTTAGTGTAAACTTTACTCTGCCTTCAGGTAACACTAATTTTTTACAGTGTACTGGATAACTGCTTACGTAAAAGCTCGCCCAGGAAAAGTGAGGATAGTTAAACTGACCGGCTCAAAAGTGACCTAAATAGTGTTGACTTGGCCGTTAAACTCCAATGCAAACGAAAAAAAAAAAAAACAACAAAAAAAAAAAACAAATCACCTTAAGCCCAAGAGGGGACTCAAATGGTGTACATTACATACCCTCCAGATATACACAATAATCGTGTAACGGTGGGGCCTTTAACATGCACAGGGAATGACTCTCCCTGCATCAATCGAAGGACGGTGCACTTTTTGACATTCATCCCTGCAAATGATCTCATGGAGCGTGTTCGGACGCCGAACTTTTTTTTATCATCGCTGCCAGGGATCGAACCAGGGGCCTCTAGCATCAGAGGCAAGTACACTAACCACTCAGCTATCACGCTCCATAATTTGTCGGTATTAAACGTTAACGATAAGTAATGTTGGTTGCTGCATGCCTGGTGCTTTGTCTCTGGTCAGGCCAATCGGAGTCCAAGTGTTGGGTTTCAGCTGCTCCAGTACCGGCCCCGATAGCTCAGTTGGTAGAGTGTCCGCTCCGGGGAACGGGAGGTCAAGGGTTCGATCCCGGGCCGCGACATACCAAAGTCGTTAAAAATGGTACTAGCTGCTCCTCGCTTGGCACTCAGATTTACGGGGTAGAGCTAGGACTGGTCGACCCAGTGTCAGGATAATGTGACTGGGTGTGGTATCATGTATTGTGTCTGGGACATGATACTTCAGTGAGGCAGCACTATAAAAGTGAGCATTGAGCTCCCTGCCGCAACCAGACACCGTCGTGATATGACTGAACAATTGTTGAAAGCGACGTTAAAGCCGAATTCACACACACACACACACACACACACACACACACACACACACACACACACACACACACACACACACACACACACACACACACACACACACACACACACACACTATTGCTCCAGCTCGGGGCACATGTGAGGCGCAAAGTTCTGCAACGGAAGATCAGATTGTTTCTCCAGGTACTCCGGTGTTCGCCCACCTCTGATTAACGACTGGATCGATATGAGTGAAACAGTCTTTAAAGGGTCGTAAAACCAACAGTAAAAGAAAAAGAATTCTAGCGGGTACTCACAATCCATGTCTTGGAGCAGAAATAAGAAAAGTAATGTATACCTCTGTAAATCGCTGTTTTCGGTATATAAAGTGGGGTTTAGAGGACACACGAAATACAAAATACCCTTTGCAGATCAAAATCCTTTCTTTTAACCCATTCAGCACCAGAAACCCCTAAAGGGGTACCTTGGCAAACAGTGCAGGTCCAGATCAGACGCCGCAGAACGTCAGGGCCTACACTGTTTGCTAAAAGTTCATCCTTTTTCCAAACAAATTTTGAAGAAACCACAACCAGACACCCCTAAATTTTGAAATGGACTCCTGCATATATAAGGAGGAAGATTCCATTCGGTACAAAAAGGGTTAATATAGGGACATTTGGCTGTGTCAATAGTGTAAAGTGAAACTTCGAAAACAGGAATATGGATAGCTTTTTCCACAATGGCTAACCAGCCCCCGCCCACCGGGGCTTGAAGAAATAGATGGGCTGCATGGTGCTTCCACAAAGAGCTAAACTGACCGCACACGAGTACTGGTAAACCGCCTAGGGGGTCTGAGCCTGCCCGGTCAAAGCGGTGCGAGTCGGGCCGTCTATGATTATAAACCCTATTGGTTTCCTTGGGCGACAGGGCTTTAGATGTCATTCCATCTCAATGTCGGGTAAAATTCCCACAAAACTGGAAGCAACGTCTCCAAAATGACCTTTATAGTGTTGACGGGGACGTTAAAGGACGAATCAAACAAACAAACAAAACAATGGCTAATTCTATCTTTTTCTTAAGTCCTTAGAATGAGTTCTCTAAGGACTTAGGAACATATGAGCCGGTGCGATCAGCAAAGACTCAGATCAGACTGCGCATCGGCGCAGTCGGATCAGAGTCTTTGCTGTTCGCATAAGTCTTCTAAGGCCTCCGGATTATCCAGAGGGCAGCAAGCGAAGACTGGCCAGACTGACTGTATGCATAAGTTGATCTGAGTTTTCGCTGGTTGCACTGATCTTATTGTAGTTTTTTTTTTCATGCTCAGGCTCATGTTCGAATTATCCCGGGTAAACGAGCTATTGATGTGCGAATTTTCGAAGTTTCCTTGTATAATATTAAACCTGTTCGGTTTAGGTAGATTTTCTAGTCATTTCCTTGTGTTTTTGTTTGTTTGAGTTGAGGTTTAACGGCCCCGTCAACACTATTTAGGTCATTTTGGAGACGTTGCTACCAGTATTCTGGGACTTTTACCTGGTATTGAGATGAAATGGCATCTTTAGCCCTGCCGCCCAATGAAACCAAAAGGCTTTTATGCACTGGACGGTCTGACCCACATCCCTTTGCCTGGGCAGGCTTAGTCCGTCTTAGCGGTTTAGCAGTACTCATGTGTGGTCGGTTTCAGCCCTGCGTGGAAGCAGCATGCAGCCCAATCTATTTGGGCGGGGAAGATCCATTTGATTAATGATTTAACACCTGTGATCATTTTGTATAAGTAAAGTTGTGAGATTTTTTCTCACTCAATCCCATGCTTATCTTTCAATAAATATAATTTTAGATATGCAAATTAATCATTCATATCACGTTAACTCTTATGATGCTGTTCACGACAACCCCTATCTTTGGAAACAGTGTAGATCCAGATCAGATGGCTTCTGAAGACATCTGATCAGGATCTACACTGTTTGACATTCCATTTCTGGATTTGTAGGAATAAATTACATCAAGTAATTTGATTGGTTCAATGTCAGAAATGGGCGTGGCTAAACTGACTATTCAGCAAGAGAAGGGTTAACAAGTAAATGAAATGAACACCGCTCATTAGAGGCACAAAGCGTAGTGGTGACGTCACATCAATGTCGGTACGACGTCATGACATTTATGCAACGTCATATCTACGTCGGTGTTGCACCGACATTGATTTGACGTTGCCTTAGCGACGTGTGCCTACTTGGTAGAATCGCTTCATTGAGGCGATTCTAATAAATACCCCAAAATATCTTGGTTTTATAGATCGTTAAGACCATTATGCATTATACATTATGACCTTAAACTATGATTCTAACACAGCGCGCCTATAAAGGCAATGGAAAATAACTGTGTTTTATTCTACAACAAATCACGACAAGGAAGAGCGTGACGAGTGACGTCATTAAAAACTGCTAATTTATGACGTCACTAGTCGATTTCCTTGACGTTAGACGGTGTAACGTCATTTTCTCGCATCGAAAACGTTTGAAAAGGGTATAAATGCGTGTGTTTCAGTCGATAATTTTAGCGGGATTTCTTCTAACAATGTCGAAAAGTTGTGCGATTTTGAAGGAAACAACAGTATTATTGCCGATTTTCAGCCTGTTAGAATCGAAATAGATCAGCTTTATTTGTGATTTGTGGAGTAATAAATCACAGTTTGTCGGTCAGTTGTAAGTAGACAAATCACGCTCGTGATTTGATCTACTTTACAACTGACCTCCAAACTGTGATTTATTACTCGAGAAATCACAGTTAGAGCTGATCTATTTCTTAAATAAACCTCAGTAGTTCGAACTACCCCTATTTCGAACAAACTTTCATGGCCCCAAAGGTATTCGAGATATCGAAAATTGACTGTATTTCTGTCTTCTATAGCATGGCAATGAATGTGATAGCGGTTGCAGTGCTGGCTGTTCTTTGTGTGGGTATGGTACAAGCTTCTTGTAATAGATATCTACCGGGCGAACTTATTACCAACAGTAAGTCAATCTGCCAACGCACCTTCCTACCTATCTCTAACTTCCGGCATCTGCAGCTCAGTCGGATGCACAACTGACTGACGATTCGGCAACATTGTGAAATCTTTTGAGCCGGGAAACAGCATTTCATACAATTTACATGTAAGCCCAGCGAAGAATCAGATAAGCCTGCACATCCATATGGTCTGACCAGAGACTTCTCTTTCTGCGTGAAGAAGCATTGGGTCCTTAACTTTCCTTAGAGCGCACAACGAAGACTCTGATCAAACTGCGCGTATGCACAAGCTGATCTGAGTCTTTGTTGGGCGCAGATGTTAATTGTAGGAAATGCTGGGCCCCGGCTCTTTTCTAAGGATATGCTTTCCCTTCTGCCAGGTGTACTGTTTAACCGCTTATTTTCCTGTCACACAGTCACGAGTTTGGCTACGAGTTGTCCCGAGTTTAACAACTCATAGCATGCCGTAGTGATGTCGCCATATGTATGCGGTGCTCATTGAAGTGACTGTCCTTTTGGCTTTCCGCTATTGGTGCTTCCATTAGGGTCTAGTTAATTCATGATTAGTGGTTCTTTATTTTAGTGTCTCTGATGGGAGCTGTGGGTTAATTGTATCGATTACTGATCATTGTCATAGGCATCTCGCCTCAACTCGCCACAGCTCGTAGCTTGTCGGGAATTTTTAACTTCGGAAAACTCAGTCAAAGTGGGCGGAGCTTAACTCGTGCTGAACTTGTGACTAATTCGAAGCGTGTCCTGTACATCCCGTAGTAATATCACGAGGATCTCGTACGAGTTAAGTCTGCTGTTACAGTGTAGCTACCACGACACGCCACGATTACCCACTTGCTGCTACAAAGTATGATATATATGTCGAGATATCAAGAGATGGCTACGACATTCCTACGAGAAGACACGACAACAGTATGGTTTGTTACGACTTTGTACGAGTTACGTCAAGATTACTAGTTACATGTATAAACGCAATAAATACAAGTTTTCCGCATGTTTTAAGGGACTCGGTGAACAGTTTGGCCGAAAGAACAGAGCAAAAACTCGTGCTTAAGTTGTACGAAATGCCCCGAGTTATAACTCGTTATACTTTGGCTCATGTCGTAGACAAACTAGTGCCTAGTGGCAGACGTGTATAATCACGTGACGTGAAACTGTACCAGTCGAAAAGTATTTTGACTGTCCGCAAAAATTGCCGGGAGCAAACGTAATCAAAGCACTGAGATAACTGCCGAGTAGATTGTCTCTGAGTGTAGGTTGGGAAAATAGTCCTGAACTGAGAATTGAACTGTTCGTTGAACCCTTAAATTCCAGTATTTTAAGCAAGCAGAGTAGATCTGGACAGACACAGCGTTATCTCGTCTCTGATAAGGTAAATACTGTTTGCCAAAGCCCACGTGCATGCGCACAGTCCAGATTTTTTACACTGCACTCCAGCGTCTTAGGGAGGCGACTATCGATGCTATAAACCACCAGAGCCTGGATATTGTTAAGGCTCGGCGACAGCAAATAACAGGCGGGAGGCTTCTGTACTAAGTATCTTTGGGTCGATTGATAAGCGAATACCTCGTACATGAGCCTAGTCCCGATTTCCTTTGTGTCGATTGATAAGTCAATGCCTCGTACACGAGCCCAGTCCAAATTTTACCTTTTACACAGCGCTCTGATGGCAAAGGGAGAAGACTAAACACTGCTGTAAATAACATGTAGCTGGGTTTTGTACATGGTCAGCGATAGTCACGCGGACAATAACAATCAACAGGAACACTGCTTTATAATGTAGATGGTGGGTACTCGTTACAACGCTTCATTATAAGCAAAGTATTCAATACAATTTTTGTCTGAAAAATAAATGACGTTCTTGTTGTTGCACTGGTAACATTTTCCTTCACGGTTTTCCAAGTTATTTACTCATCATTTGTTAATGTGTTTATTTATTTCCCTTCTTCAGCCCGCACAACAGATTTATTTTTCTAAATTTACAATATTACATTGATAATATACAAGACAATACCAATACGAGTATATGCTGGAAACGTTATTACAAGCATAACTCCTCTCTCTCTCTCTCTCTCTCTCTCTCTCTCTCTCTCTCTCTCTCTCTCTCTCTCTCTCTCTCTCTCTCTCTCTCAGCTGCTGAATAACAGTGATTTCAGCGCAATTTTTAAACAAAGTAATTCAGTCTACCTATTGATGCAGGCCCGTACACAGAGTTGGGAAGGGTGTAACCCCCCCAACCCCCACGCTCCCCCATTTTTGGAAAATTATCTCAGATTCATGCAGTATTTCACCCTCTACAAAATATCCGAAATTCGCACCCTCCCCTTTTTTCAGGCTCTGCGTACGGGCCTAAATCATGTTCTAAAATGTAACTGTATGCTTGGCGAACAATGCCGACCATGATCAGACGCAATGTACTGTCTATCCGATCGGGGTCTGTGCTGTAGGTTTAATAACGATACCACCTTTAAAAGGTTCTTATCAGAAATGAGAAAAGTAATGTTATATGGTTAGTTTACTTGGCATACATACATGTATGTGTAACAGTTTCATGAATGGAATGTTCCGAAAGTCGTCACGTGAGAGCGCGGGCTATATTAAGATATTGTTTTTTTTTTTCCTTTCATGACGTAGGCAACCTGGTATTGGCCTAAACTATTTCGTTTAACCCTTAAATGCCAGTATTTTCTCAAATAATGTAGTCCCAAAGCAGCCGGCTGAGTAGACGTCACATTCCGCGCCACATTCTGATCTGGGTATTCGGTGTTTGCGAAACCAAGCACACGATTCCTGATCAGACACTATAGATAGCTCTGATCTACATTTAACATCGATAAAAATAGCGCGACGTTTTCTATTAATAACCATAATATTGGTTTCCCGTTATCGTTGATAGTCACGTTATTTTCTGATTTGACATTTAGTAAATTTGGGTCGATTGTTTACTGTGGTCTAATCGGTAAGAGTGCCGACTCTTAATCATTTGGTCTCATTTATGTGGTTCGCGCCTCATTCTGCAACGGAAGGCCACGTGATTTTTCTCTCGGTACTCCGGTTTTCGACTACCTTTGATTAACGATCGGCACGAAATAAGTAAAGCTAGAAATTATTTTCAGAGGAAAACAATGCCCCCTCCCCACCCCGACCCCCCCCCCCCACACACACACACCATAAATATATCTTAAACACCCAAATAGACTTTAATATCTAGGTTACGGTATCCAAAATGTAAGCTGCAAACTAGTTATATTTGGCCAAACACTGACAGTTTTCAGGAGTCTGTGACCTTAAAAAAACACACATTAAAATATCAGATCATAGGGGCTTGAATCATGAAAATATGAAAAAAAAATGTGTTTTTTTTTTTTTTTTTTTCATGATTCCAGCCCCTATGATCAGATCATCAGAATCAATTCAAATTCGATAGACTTTAATTAAATATTGCAGTGAGTTTGGCCAACATTCATCAATTCGTAAATGATATAGGTTACAGATCAGCCACGGACAGGTTTCGACAGTCTTTGAATTTAGAGCGCAGACAATCCATTTTTAAATTGATTGTTTTGTGGTGCTTTTGACCCTAGGTCAAGGTCATCAAAATCTAATTACCTCTGCGATATGTTGTAATAATACACTGTACCAAGTCTGTCTAAAATTAACCAATTCGAAAATTATATTGCAGACCAGACATTTTGGCCAAAATAGTCTGTTTTGGGGTCCCTGTGACCTCGAAGAAAGGGTCAAAGTTACCATAATCTAAAAGAATTCATAGTATGTTGTATTGGTATTTTGTACCAAGTTTGACTAAAATTAATCAATTCGTTAATGAGATAGAGTGCAGACAAGCCATTTTTGGCCCAAACTTAACTGCTTTTGGGGGACTGTGACCTTGAAAAAAGGTCAAGGTCACCAGCATCTAATTAAATTTGCAGTATATTGTAATGATACATTGTACCAAGTTTGACTAAAATTCAGTATCGATTCGTCAATGAAGTAGTGTACAGACAAGCCATTTTTGGCCCAAAATTGACAGTTTTAGGAGCCTATTACCTTGACAAAAAAGCGATAAAGGTCACCAAAATCTAATCAAATCTGCGGCATGCTGTAATGGTACATTGTACCAAGTTTGACTGAAAAGTATCAATTCGTTAAAGAGATAGTGTGCAGACAAGCAATTTTTGGCCCAAACTTGACTGTTTCGGAGGACCCGTGACCTTGAAGAAAGGTCAAGGTCACCAAAATCTAATCATATTTGCGGTATGTTGTAATGATATACTTTACCAAGTTTGACTGAAATTAACCAATTCGTTAATGAGATAGAGTGCAGACAAGACATTTTTTTTCCCAAACTTAACTGTTTTGTAGGCCCTGTGAGCTTAAAAATGGGGTCATAATTACCTAATGACTGTTTTCCCCCATCCTAATGCTGTAACTTAGCAAGTTTGGTCAGAATCCATCTATAGGTTCAGGAGATATAGTGATTCAAGCAGGCTACACCGACGCCAACGCTGACGCCGACGCAAACGAGATCCGCACCAAAAACAATATGTCCCCCTCCCCTCTGTTGGGGGGTACATATTAATCTTATAAGGGCCCTAAATCCGAAACAAAAAGGGATTTTACTGCAGGGCCCAAAAGAATGCCTAGAACAGCGAGTCATCCTTAAACCCCTGTCAGATATTGGCGTAACAGTGTAAACCAAACTTTTCTCTATAAAGAGGAGTTTATAAATGTGTTCATTACACGGATGTAAACCTAGGTTATAGTCGCTCGTTACAACCATCCAATCAATACATAGATTGTATGCGCATGCTCCTACATGATATGTTTTCGAGTAATAAGGTAGTTATGGACTTGTTGTTAATGCGATATTAGAAAAAAACAGTTTGGGTGTAACTTACCTACAATTAGAGCCCATCTTTATTTGATGTGGAAAAATTTGGTAAAATGAGACCACAACCATAGCCTTCCTGAATCTAATCCGGAGCACGACATTTGCTACAGGACTGCTTTTGCGCTCAGCAAAGCCTTTGACTGGTTCCCTCACCCTATAGCTCTATAGCTTTCGCATATTTTTTTATTCTAACACAGCGCGCCTATATAGGCAATGGAAAATGGCTGTGTTTTATTCTGCAACAAATCACAGCTCGGAAGAGCGTGACGAGTGACGTCATTTAAAACTGCTAATTTATGACGTCACTAGTCGATTTCCTTGACGTTAGACGGTGTAACGTCATTTTCTCGTATCGAAAACGTTAGAAAAGGATATAAATGCATGTGTTTCAGTCGATAATTTTAGCGGGATTTCTTCTAACAATGGCGAAAAGTTGTGAGATTTTGAAGGAATCAACAACATTATTGAAGATTTTCAGCGTGTTAGAATCGAAATAGATCAGCTCTAGTCTGTGATTTGTTGAGTAATAAATCACAGTTTGTCGGTCAGTTGAAAGTAGACAAATCACGCGCGCTACGCGCTCGTGATTTGATCTACTTTACAACTGACCTCCAAACTGTGATTTATTACTCAACAAATCACAGTTAGAGCTGATCTATGTCTTAAATAGAACACAGGCATCCAGTTAAAGCAAAGCCTCAGATCAGCCTGAACATTTTCGGTCTGAACAGAAACTTCGATTGGTGCGTTATGGGTGAAAACCCTAGCCAACTTTTTGAGGTTAGTGAAGACTCTGATTGGACTGCGCGAATTATGACCCGGTTTGACATAAGCAATTCGTCACAAAGAGCAATACTGGTGATTCGTCAAATGATATTCATACACTAGGACCTGTTATATGCGAAGTTAGTCCCTAGTTCTCACTAAAGAGGTAAACTTTTCTACACTTTCCTCTGCACATTCAGCCGTGGAAATGATCGAACAGTGGAGAACATTCCAATCCTTAATGGTCCGAGGTAGAAAGATTCTTTGTAAATGTCAGCTCTTGCAGTAGGGGTCTGAACGATGCTATCTGAAGCGCCTAGCTGGGGGAACAAGGTCGTCGGAATCTTGCAGTATCTTCAAGGCCTTTTAACAATAGGGTTATGGGTAAAACAGCTATAAAATCTTAGATTTCTGCTGCTGAAGACAGATATTTAAAAATTAAATCACCTTCATTTAAGTTCTATAGCGAAATGTTATGCTGAGCGAATTATTCAAATGTACTAGGAACTCAATGTGCGAGATCAAACTACGTTGAGCGCAGTTTTCTTCATCTTACCAAAATGAGTTAGCACTTCCTATTCCAAATCCAGAGGTGGAAGGTCCGTCACCAATCTGCCAGATGCATCCCATAACATATGACAGTAACTATTTCTTTTTAACTCATTCTTTTAAAACGCAAACAAGAAATGGCAATATTTCTTTTACCTCAAAATGTCTGTAAAACTGTAACATTAATCTCAGTCGCTATGAAATGAGCTTTTTAGTTCAAAAGTAGGGAGCAAAATTCTCAGCATTTTATCTTTTGGTTTAAATTGGAACAGGGAAGGTTCGTAGTAGATCCATACATAAATTGGCTTATCTAACTGTATATTTGAACCGCTGTCTGGTTTCTTCACACCATTTTGTTTCATCTTAGATACCTCCTCAGCATATTCACCTTTGACTTTTCTTCTCGTTTGTTAACCGGTTTTCTTAGGGTGCGGTAAACATACGCCCTGTTAATACTCCTGGGTTTTAGTACCCCGAAAATCCAGGTATGGACATTTTAGTCTCTCCAGAACAACAGCTCTGTTTATTTTCATTTGTCAAAATGAACTTCAATAAATCTCAGGTTCACACTGATAAGCCTCACTAATTGCCTAAGCATATGGCAACAAAAAATCAGTTTTGCAAACAGTGCAGGCCCAGATCAGACGCCGCAGAACGCGGCGTCTGATCAGGGCCTGCACTGTTTGCCAATTGCCCGTTTTGGGGTTTCTGGTACAAAATGAACAGATGTGTATACCTTTACTAGGATAAACATTTCAGTCTGGTACTGCACTGTCTAATTTTAAACCTCTAGCATGCTTGGCTGTAAAATTCTCTGAATAAATCAGAATTAATTACAACTTAATGCCATTATTTCTATACCAGCAAGGCAACAGCTGTCATATATTTGACAAATTGGTCTGCTCAGTCTGAGCAACTATTTGGGAGTTATACGCAGGAGTAGTTTAATCAGAAATCATGCATGTCTAACAGAGGGAGACGAACCCAATTAAATGTGATTTAAAGGTTCTATCATAAGCAGTGGATAACGTCGTGTAATAAAAATCGTATGACCACACGTGTAATAACACTTTTGCGGTATTAAGTAACGTCATGACGACGTCCATGTCAACAATGCATTTTTGTGGGAAAAATTTCAGATTTAAAGGCAATAAAATCCAATTTAAAGTGGTCACATGATAGAATCTTACACTAGTGGTCATTTCATATGAAATTTATGAAACTCGCCCGAGGCTCGTTTCATAAATTTCATATGAAATGACCACTCGTGTAAGATCCTCAATATTTGTACTGGGTTAATTTAAAAAAATGGAATGAATCAACACAACATGAAGTAACTAGACTTTAATGGAAACAACAATAGAGGAAAGCCAAAAGGACAGTTACTTTCCCTATTCAGTCCGCATGAAGGTTGGAAGACCAACGCCTTACAGCTAATAAAATCTCCTTTCTCTTGTATTTTTAAGCTTCTATTCAAACATACCGTCTTAAAATAGAAGTAAAGCAATTATCAGAAATCGATACAGTTAACTTAGACACCAAAGGGAAAGAAACATAAACATGAAGTAACTAGACTGTAATGGAAACAACAACACAGACAAGCAAAAATGAAAGTTACTTTCCCACAAAATGGCCAACTGGCTATCCAAAATAAAAAGACACAAACGATACATACAATCAGTGACAAACAATAATACAAATAAACCGCCACAGAAGAACCGCCTTGGAACGGTCAGTGAAAAGAATTCCATTGGGGGCCTAAACCGATTTTACGTGGCCACAATCCTCGCCCTTTCTTCTGTCGCGGTCTACACAATTATTTTTTTCAGTCCGCATGATGGCTTCCTGACTCACCGGTGCAACATCCCCGAGAACATACAAATCAAACAACTGCAGTAGCTCATAAATTCGTTTAGAAAACATGCTCATTGCAGATGCTAAATAGGAGAGCCGGGATAAAGATCAGTTTCATTCTATTCGTAATCAGGCAGTCATACTATTCACCGACATCAACCGGTGTTTTGCGAAACAACAATGCTTGTCGAAATTAAACCTTTTTGTACCAAATGGAATTTTCCTCCTTATATATAGCAGGAGTCCATTTCAAAATTTAGGTGTGTCAGGTTGTGGTTTCTTCAAAATTTGTTTGGAAAATGGCTGAACTTTTCGCAAACAGTGTAGGCCCTGATCAGACGCCGCGTTCTGCGGCGTCTGATCTGGGCCTGCACTGTTTGTCAGGGTACCCGTTTTGGGGTTTCCGGTACAAAATGTGTTAATACGTAAAAATTCTTTTGGCGGCCAGTAATAATTACTGTCGGGTTTGAACCGGTTTTACGGGATCCGAACTTCAGCCTCATCTTTTGCCGCAACGGAAATCACTGTAATGGTACGGAGTAATACTCGGTTATGCATGCATTGAATTATTTTATATTCTTTATATAACTAGACAAAATGGTAATTTACTGACTTTGAAATACCTTACACCCGTGCGATATAGTGCATTTTTCACATCTCCAAAATGGCTACTTTTCTTATGGCAATTGTTGATACTTTTGATATAAATGTTCAAAACATAGGTTGAGGGTGCTCATTAGAACCGCCTCACTGAGGCGAATCTAACGAGTACCCACAACCTATGTATTGGAGCAGAAATAAGAAAAACAATGTATACCCCCGTAAACCCCAGTTTTCTCTATATAAAGTGGGGTTTATTGTGGGGGGGTCATCATTTCACGGACTTGTTCACGTGATGTATAAATCGCCCTAGTTCCTGACGCAACTTCTGAATTTACTGAATTGAATTTAAATGGTAAAACTGACTTAAAATTTCATTTTATGATGTTCTTTCTAAAAAAATCGTTTCTCCTATTTAATTATTATAAAGAATAGATCATCAGTTTAAACCTTGTTCAACGTTGGTTTACCATTGCATGTCCTACGAACTGAGTCATTTCTTTCTAGACGGTTTTCTAACATTGAAAGGGCCCCAACGCAACCGAACCCGTCTTTAGGGGATCTGACCCCAGTTTCGGAAGCTAACTTAAGCGTCGAATTTTTAAGAACTTATTAATTTCAAAAGGTCAGTGCACTTGATCATTGCACGTGATCAAACTGGACAAAACGCTCAATTTCAACGGAAATACATATTTGACTGGTCAGATTTTACAAATACAATATTTTTTTTGATAAAAAAAGAATATCCAGAAGGCATGATACCAGGCCTTATTCAAGTAAATACGACTAAATTTTATTACGATAACACATCCGTGCCACACAGAGCATGTTTTCACATCTCCAAAATGGCTATTTTTACTGATGAAAATCCGTGATATATTTCTTATTACTACTGCAAACATAGGTTGTGTGTGCTCGTTAGAACCGCCTCATTGAGGCGGTTCTAACGAGTACCCACAACCCTCATTGAGGCGTTTCTAACGAGTACCCACAACCTATGTTTTGGAGCTGAAATAAGAAAAATAATGTTTACCCCCGTAAACCCCAGTTTTCTCTGTATAAAGTTGGGTGTACGGGGGTGTTCATTTCACGGACTTGACAGTGTACGGAATCCCCGTAATAATAAGTCTTTGTCATCTCGCAAACGATTAAACTCAAACAAACAAACAAAAAAAAAAAAAAAAAAGAAAAAAAAAAAAGATCTTTTGATACTTAGTATTTTTATTCAAGTATTTACATCTGGAGACTTATAAACGACAAAAAATATATCTTATGTGGAAAGGTTTCTTGTCATTGTCGGCCATATTTGATGACGTACAAACAACTCGATCCCCCACCCTGTATTCTCTACCAAGACTGTCCAAATTAAAGCCCTGGAGTGCAAAATGACCCCCGCACCGGGGCCTTCCGGTTTTACATAGACATATACAGAGAAAACCTTTAACAATCTTCTCGCCTGAAACCAGAAGGCCAAGATCTTTGATATCTGTTAGGAAGCTTCGTTTAGTGGTCCCCTACCAAGGTTGTTCAAATTATAGCCCTGGGGCCAAAATGGCCCTGTTTAGATGCCCATTGGCCGTACATTGACTTACAAAGAGGAAAAAAAACTTTTTGTCCGAAAACAGAAGGCCCAGGTCTTTGATATTTGGTATGAAGCTTCATCTACTGAACCTCTTCTACGATTGTTTACATCATAGTCCAAGGGCCAAAAAAGCCCCGCAGCGGGACCCATTGGCTTTACATAGACTTATAAAGGGAAACCCTTTTAAAATCTTATCGGCCCAGGTCTTTGAAGTTTGGCATGAAGCTTCATCTAGCGGACCTCTACCAAGATTGTTCAAATTATAGCACTGGGCTCCAAAATGGCCCCGCCCCGGGGCCCACTGGTTTTACATAAACATATATGAGGGAAAACCTTTATTTATCTTCTTGTCTAAAACCTGAAAACCCAGATCTTTGATATTTGGTATGAAGCTTCATCTGGTGGACCTGTACTTTGATTGTTCAAATTTTAGCCATGGGGCCTGGGGTCAAAGGTGGCCCCGGCCTAGGGCCAAAGGTGGCCGTGCCGTGGGGCCCAACGGCTTTATGTAGACTTATAAACGGAAAACCTTTAAAAAATCTTTTTCTCTGAAACCACAAGGCCCAGGTTTTTGATATTTTGCATAAAGGTTCATGTGGGTGACTCTACCAAGATTGTTCAAATTATAGCCCTGGGACCGACAATGGCCCCACCCCAGGACCCACCGGTTTTACATAGACTTATATAGGGGAAATCGTTTAAAAATCTTCTTGTTTGAAACCAGAAGGCCCAAGTTTTTGATATTTGGAATGTAGCTTCAGTTAGTGGCTCTACACCGAGATTGTTCAAATTATAGCCCCTTGGGGCCAAACATAGACCTGCCCCGGGGCCCGCTGGTTTTATATAGAGGTAATGCATTGTTTTATTTAGATTGTTAGAGTGAGCCGGTTAATCTCCGTCTGGTACACTTGGACCCGACCCTCAAGGTCCAGAAGGTGCCCAGATAGTTAAGTAAGTCAGCTCTGTATTGTCAAAGGGAACCCCACCAACAAGTCTAATTTCTTATTCACCCAACGCCCCCCCCCCCCCACACACACACACCTTGGCACCACGAGACATTGTATGTTAGACTGAGCTGGTTAATCTCTGTCTGGTGCACTAGGGCCTGACCCTCAATGTCCACAAGGTACATAGACAGTGACATACGAGTCAGCTCTGTACTGTCAAAGGGAACCACTGACTCAATAGTCTAGCTTCTGATGCAAACCCGCTCTCCCCAACCGCTATCACCACGTGACATTGTAAGTAAGACTGAGCCGCTTCATTTCCTTCTGGTGCACTAGGCCCGGACTCTCAATGTCCACAAGGTGTCCAGATAGTGACATAAAAATCAGCTCTGGTTGTCAAAGTGAGCCACTGACTCGTATGTTAGCATGCCAACTCTTGCTATCTCTCCCCCCCCCACACACACACACACACCCCACCACCACCACCATTCGTTGTCACCACGGGGCATTTGAGTTAGACAGAGCAAATTCATCTCCGTGCACTTCTACCTGACCCTCAATGCCCAGCAGGCAGGTCAAATCTGTATTTAAAAGGGAATTTTTGAAAGACTTCATCCCCAGAGAGAAAATGTTCCATGGGTGACCCTATTACAAAATTGCTCAAAATCATTTCGCTCCACTGAACATACTAGCCACCAAAACTGAAATATAAACAACCCTTTTAAAATGACTTCTACTACTTAATAGGTAGATTGATTTTGAAATAATTTCACAGAAATGTTCCATGGGTCTCGGTCAACCGAAATGGCCCAAGCCATCCACAACACCTTATATTACATACCATTTTATCTGTACAATTAGGATCAGGTGAGCGATCCAGGGTCATTATAGCCCTCTTGTTTATTGATTTTAGCCCTTAAATCAGATTTTTGCGTCAATAAGTGTTATTTTATAATGAACAGCATCGACTTACTAACAGAGTTAAATGTCTACTCTGAACACAATGTTCGCTTATGGACGGTGAAATGTTGTGATACACCGTGTACGTTAGCGAGCAAAAAATAAATGTACTTTCATTAAACGACTGTAAGGACGTTATTCTATCTTTACCTTTGCGAAGATTCCTCTAGAATTTTCATATGTGCCATAAAAGTGAAATGATACAAGTTTCCAGTCATCTTGTTGCACAGTTTTAAGGGACAATTCTTGGGAACAAGACAATTCATCGACAAGACAATTCATCGACACGGTTTTTGGAGACAATTCATCGACACAAATGAAGACAACTCATCGACACGTTTTGAAGACAATTCATCGACACATTATTATGTTGAAATTATACACAAGTTGATAAAATGAAGACACTGTTTTGAAAAATAAAATGATCCTTTATCACGTTTATGATCAAAATAACGAATTTAGAAACATTTAATTCAATATTTTGGCTTATTGACCCTTTTAACCGCATAAAAGAAAATGTATACGGAACTTGGTCAAATATTATTCAAAACTTTCATAATCAAAATAAAAAAGATAGAAAGTGAAGCTGGATTGTGAGTTACATGTATGTTTGCAGTTTTTCCCTAAATTTTCAGCATTAAATAAGACTCTGCTCAAATCAAAACGATTCTAACGGTAACGCCAAACGTTTATAGGCAGAAATATGAAACGTAAACATAATCCCATTTAACCCATTTAGTACCATATACCCCAAAACGGGTACCCTGGCAAACAATGTAGGCCCAGCTCAGACGCCGCAGAACGCGGCGTCTGATCGTTCTGCGGCGTCTGATCAGGGCCTACACTGTTTGCAAAAAGTTCAGCTATTTTCCAAAACAAATTTAGTTGAAAACACAACCTGACAACCCTACATTTTTAAATGTACTCATGCTATATATAAGGAGGAGGATTCCATTTGGTACAAAAAGGGTTAAACTGAACTTTTACCCCTAAAGTGGAATTAATCAAGGTCCACCGCATGGGCTTTTTATCTAGATGATAATTCACCGACACGATTTATATCTCATGATCAGAATTAGGTATCTAAATGCGAATTGTACAAATCTCGAGGCTAAATTATCCTCCAAATCCAGTGGTCCTACTATCAATACTGCCACTACATAGCAATCAGCATCCTAAAAGCTACATGCTATCCTCAATTACTTTGAGACAGCTCCCCGACAGTCACTTTTTGCGACATCAAATCAGACGAGGAAACTATTGCGGTTAAAATGGTCAATAAGCCAAAATATTGAATTATTTTTTTCTAAATTCGTAATTTTGATCATAAACGTGATAATAGATAATTTTATTTTCAAAACATTGTCTTCATTTTATCAGCTTGTGTATAATTTCATCATAATAATGTGTCGATGAATTGTCTTCAAAAAGTGTCGATGAATTGTCTTCAATTGTGTCGATGAATTGTCTCCAAAAACCGTGTCGATGAATTGTCCTGTCGATGAATTGTCTCGATTCATAATTCTTCATGTTTTGGGCTAAGCGCCTAGCGATTTTACGGTTATTTTTGAAAGTTGATTTATAAAATCAAGTTTCTATGTCATTTCATTTCTACTTCCGGTACTGGACCGCGTTACTCCACTTCCGCTGTTCGTTCGCTGCATAAAATAGTCCAAAGCAACTCTTAAAAACTATTTTTGCAGGCACGGAACGTGTTTCAAAATATTTCATTTTTCGAGATTGAATATAAATTGGCACAAAAAGACATATTCTGAACAGAAAACAATACTCTAGGACTATTTTCCTACGCGCTTTCCGATGATATTTATGTTTACTCTTTCATCCCTGAGTTTCTGAACAGAGCTCTTCTCGCTTTAAATATATTCTTATAGAAAGGGATTTCTGATTAGTTCACTCACATGGTGGCAGTTAAACAGTGAACACGTAGATTCCGGCGAGACGTGCTAGCTACGTGCCGTAGGATCTACAAGGTTTGCATAGATACAGTGTATTTCTACCTCGGCGTCTGCACCGGTCTACAGGGTTAAAAGGGTTAGCTCGATTCTCTGTGATTATCAGCGACCGACTAAACAACCCATAACTGACCAACATCAAACACAGTTATTCATCTGCTTTCGAGAGCTCTAATTACAAAACGTATTTTGAAAGCTGTGAGTTTTACATCAAGTTCCGTACTTTTAGCAAATAGTGAAGACACCGATCAGACGCTACATTCTGTGGCCTCTAATCTGTCGTAACTGTTTCCGAATGTCCCAGTATTGAAACAATTGGCATTTATGGGTTAAGGTTTTTATTTGGAATAAACGTATTTTAATTCGCCTTGGGTAGTCGAAGTTCGCTAAACGCGGCGTCTGATCAGGGTTATAATGTCTTAATCGAATGGTTTAAAAATGAACTTTTTTTATTTTGGTCCAAGTTATTCTCCTTTTTATGTCCCGAAGCCCGAAGGAACATAGCTCCAAGCGGCTGCACAACGTATGTGCATCGTCGTATCAACGCAATGTTGATGCGACATTGCTAAGACGTAATGTGCCCGCTAGGAGAACTTCTCTGTAAGATTATTAGCAGACGGGACCAGCACAGAATGTACTGAGCTAATTTAGAAACCATGAAGAAATTAGCCGACACGTTTATCTTTCTCTCTTTCTTTTTTTTTTCTTCGTTGGGGTAGTTGGGTGAGGCACAGGTGATGTGTATCTTGTGTCACTGGGGAGTCCAGCTGATACTGACTTACATTTGGGCAATGCCTGCTTTTTTGCAGCTGGTACATGTAACGGCAGATGGTGAGTGTTGATATTTCTTCTGTTTCTACACTTCCATTCACTCTGTCCCTCACGTTCATCTCCTCTGCTCTCTCTCTCTCTCTCTTCTATCTCTTTCCCCCTTTCTCTTGGAGAAGACAAAATGATCCACAAGGGTTGACCTGTCGTTAAACTCAAAACAATCGATGAATCATTTTTATTTTCTTCGTCGAATTTTTTAACCCTCACAAAATGTCTAGATAACTGCTTGATCTACGACTGGCATTGTTACCATAATAATTATTCCTCATAAATCAACTTTCCTCAGTACTTTCAGTACTTTAATTAACTAACCTGAGCCAAAGGCTCTCTTAACCCATATCCTGCTGTTCACGACAACCCCTATCTTTGGAAACAGTGTAGATCCAGATCAGATCCATATCTACACTGTTTGGCATTTAGTTTATGAATTTGTAGCAATAAATTACATCAAGTAATTTGCTTGGTTGATAGACAGAAATGGGTATGGCTTAAATGAATATTCAGCAAGATAAGGGTTAAGGAGAACTTATAGTATGCCAATTATCCGTTGTCCGATGTCGTCGTCTTTCCACACTTTCAAACATCTCAGAACCCTTTGAAGTCGCATTTTGTATAGAACTTCTGTGCCTGACGGGAACTAAGGTCTATTATACAACCGTCTTATTGAGGCGATTCTAATGAGTGCACACAGCATACATTTTGAATAGAAGAGACGATAGTCCCTACCCTTTTTAACCCTTCTCTTGCTGAATATTCATTTTAGCCACACCCATTTCTGACTTTGAACCAATCAGATTACTTGATGTAATTTATTCCTAGAAATTCATAAACTGAATGTCAAACAGTGTTGATCCTGATCAGATGGCTTCTTCAGAAGCCATCTGATATGGATCTACACTGTTTCCAAAGATAGGGGTTGTCGTGAGCAGCATGATAAGGGTTAAATTACTTAATGTCATTAAAATCTATTTCAGGCTTTGGAGGAGAAGTTCAGACATGTCGTTACAAAAATGAAACTGTGAGAGTTGGTACTAAAATTTTAACACCAGACTGCATGAAATGTACCTGTGACGAGACAGGCATTATGGAATGTTGTGGGTTTGTAAAATTCATATTTTGCGTTTGCGTAATGAAAACAAAAACTGTGGGTTGGAATGTGCTATCGGAAAAGACTCAGATCAGCCTGCGCGTCAGAGATTTTGCTGGTCGCTCTGAACCGTGGTATGACCCAAAAAAAATAAATAAAATAAAAGATAAAATAAATAAATAAAAAAGTGAAAGTGAAATAGAAACAGCGGGCTTTATGATCTGGTATGGACTGGTCCTTATCCGGTTACAGTGCTCGCGCATGTTTCTCATCACGAAAACGCGCCTATATAATTCTGATCCCCTTCAACCCCACTTTTATATAGGAAAACTGGGGTTTACATGGATAAACCTTATTTTTCTTATTTCTATATTTTGTATTTTTATAGGCGTGTTTTCGTAATGTGCTCTAAAAATAGTGACTAGCATGTGACGAGGTTCTCAATTCTGAAAATCCGCCCCCAGCCCATCGGGGCTTGGAGAAATAGATTCGGTTGCATGGTCATGGTCGTAACTAGGAGAAAATGATTTGTACGCAAACCAAAGAAAATACTTGGAATAATAACCTGGCCCCTATATATTGTTTAGCAAATGGGGACTAGTCTTACAGGAATGAATGTGCTTCGTCTTCGTTGTCTTCTTCTTCGTCGTCCTCTATTATTTCATTGGGAATGTGTACGCAAGTGCGCATCTGTGTGAAGGATGCCCCGCCCCTAATGGTGCTTCCACACAGAGCTGAAACTGACCACACACGAGTACTGGTAAATCGCTTAGAAGGCGTAAGCATACCCAAACAAAATGATGTGAGTCAGACCGTCCAATAAGTACTTAGGTTTCATTGTGTGTGGGGGGGGGGGGGCATCGCAAGTCGGGTAAAAGTCCCACAAAATTGGAAGCAGCGTCTCCAAACTGACATTAATTGTGCTGACGAGAACGTTAAACCTCAATTCAAACAAACAATTCCGTTCTGACAAGAAAGCAGCCTGAGGGACAGCCAAACGCCTTGCCGGATTTTAATAACAAGGCTCAACATTGTGATCTTCACCTGTTACCTTGGCCTTGAATTGGCATGGTTATTTATGGGTTCTGCACATCGGCTCACTAAGTGTATATTTGACCAAAGTTTAATGAAAATCCTTCCAGGGGTAAAGGAACGAACGAACACAAAATTTAAAGTTTCAAACCCGTGACCTTCAGCTGTGACCTTGCCCTTCTGTCGGCATGGTTTATTTATGGGTTCTGTACATCAGCTCACTGAGGGGGATATCTGATCAAAATTTAATGAAAAGGACCGAACGAACACAAAATTCAAAGTTTTAAGCCCGTGACCTTCAGCTGTGACCTTGCCCTTCAGTCGGCATGGTTTATTTATGGTTTCTGCACATCAGCTCACTAAGGGGGATATTTGATCGATATTTAATGAAAATCCTAGGGATAAAGGAGATATGGATGGACACAAAATTCAAAGTTTCAAACTCGTGACCTTCAATCGTGACCTTGACCTTGAGTCGGTATGGTTTATTTATGGGTTCTGCACATCAGCCCACTGTGGGGGATATTCGACCAAAGTTAAATGAAATCCTTCCACGGGTAAAGCGATATAGAACGAATGCCAAAATTCAAAGATTCAAACTCGTGACCTTCAACTCACATTGACCTTGAGTCGGCATTTTTTTATTTATGGCTTCTGCAAATCAACTCACTGAGAGTGATAATTGACCAAAGTTTAAAATGAGAATGCTTGCAGGGGTAAATGAGATATGAACGGACACAAAACTCAAAGTTCCACACACTTGACCTTCAAATGTGACCTTGACCTTGAGTCAGCATGGTTTATTTATAGTTTCAGCACATCGTTCACTGAAAGGAATATTTGACAAAAGTTTAATGAAAATCTATCAACGGATTCAGGAGATACGGAGCGGACAAGAAAGTGTTGCGGACAGACAGACAGACAGACGGACGGACGGACGGGCGGACGGACGAAGGCCACTCCTAAAATCCCCGCTCCGCTTCGCGGCGGGGGAGTAAAATGCTGTTACATCTGTGATTTGCACTTACGTCATAGATATCGGTGTCTTTTTGTGCTGGATGGCTATTGATCAGTCGGATCAGAAATTCTTAATAATCGATTTTTTTCATGTTTTGTTATTGTTTTTAACTCACCTGAGTGTGGCAAGTCTCCGTTGTCTATCTGTCTGTTGTCTGCCTGTCTTCTATTTCAAACAACTCCTCCGGAACCACTTGGCCGATTAACTCAAATTTCACGAGGAGCATCAATGGAATTGGGGAACAAAAAATGTTCGCGGGGTCCAGGTCACATGACCAAGTTGGCCGCCATGCCCATATATGGAAAAGAAAACCTTCAAAACTCTTCTCATCCGGAACAAAAGGGCCGATTGCCATGAAACTTGATATGTTGCTTTGGGGACCCGAGCCCATCAAAGTTTTTATTAATTGATGACCCTCAGATGACCTTGACCTATTTTACGCAAAGGTCAAATTTGGTCGCATAGACTTTTGTATGGGGAAAAGTCAAACCGCTGTATTTTTCGGAAACTATTGTCGCCTGTAATCTGAAAAAGGTCAGTATTCAATATCAGTGTCATTATTTGACCTTGGCTCAAGGTCATTCAGATATAAATTTTTAATCTTATTTTCCTCAGAAACCACTAAGCCATTTGTAACTGAATTTCATGTAAGTGCCTTTAGGGACATAGAAAAGAAAATTAATTAAAATGACATTGGTCATATGACCAAGATGACCGGCAGGCTTATATTAGAGCCAGCGCATGACAAAACCTACAATAAGACATGTGCGCCCAACGAAGACTAAGATCAGCCTGCGCATCCGCGCAGTCTGATCAGAGTCTTCGTAGTGCGCTCTAAGGTTAGCTAAGGGCTCAATGCTCCTTCATGCAGCAAGAGAAGGCTCTGGTTAGACTATATGGATGCGCTGGCTGATCTGAGTCTTCGGTGGGCGCACATATCTTATTGTAGGTTTTGTGGTGCACTGGCTCATTAGTTAAAAACATTTCAAAAATGTTCTCTTCCAGAACAAATGATGACCCTCGGATCATCTTGACATATTTTACGTCGAGGTCAAAACTGGTCCCGTAGACTTTGGTATGGTAAAAAGTCAAAATTGTGTAACTTTCGGAAACTATTGTAGCCTGAGATCTACAATTTGGTAGATGTAGGTACATGTAGCTAACTTAGTGGATGAAACTACATGAGTATTCAAGGTGAAGGGCATTATTTGACCTCGGCCCAAGGTCATTCAGATATAAAAATAAAAAATAAAACTTTTTTCCTCATAAAGCACTAAGCCATTTATAACCAAATTACAATGTACATATAAATGCTTGTAGGAACAAGGAAATGAAGACCAATTAAAATGAGTTTGGTCACCACGCCCATATAAAGTAAAAATCCTTCAAAAATATTCTTTTCCCGAATCAGATGGCCGATTGTCATGAAACGTTGTATGTAGCATTGGGTATATGAGCTCATCATAATTTGTTCACATGATCAGCCACGGACGACCTTTACCTATTTTACGCCAAAGTCAAATTCAGTCACATATACAAAAGAATGGGGGAAAAACAAAATTGTGTACTTTTCGGAAATTATTGCAGTCTCTGATCTGAAAATTTGTAGATGAAGTTAGCTAAATGTGTGGATGAAACTAAATGATTGTTCAAGGTGAAGGTCATTCCTTGACCTTGGCCTAAGGCCTTTTAGATACGAAGTTTAAAACTTTTCCACTGGAACCTCTGGACCGTTTGTGACCTAATTTTATGTAAAAGCTTGTAGAAACTAGAAAATTTATTGATATGAGTTTGGTTACATGACCGATATTGCCACCATGCCCATAAAGGTAAAAACACTTCAAAAAATCTTCTGCTCCGCAACCAATGGGCCGTTTTTAGCTCACCAGAGCCGAAGGCTCCGGGGGAGCTTATAGGATAGGCAGTTGTCCGTCGTCTGCGTCGTCTGCGTCTGCGTCTGCGTCTGGTGACGTCAACACTTTTAAACGACATCTCCTCTGAAGCCGCTAGGCCGATTGGGCCCAAATTTCATCTGTAACATTCTTGGGTTGGGGGATTGAAAGTTTGTGTTTTTTATGAAATTCGGCTCATTAGTTTGGTTGCTATGGCAATTTAGAGTTTCCATAGACTTATAATGGGGAAAATTGAAAAATGGCATTTACTGCCAAGCCGCTGCAGATATTTTGACAAAACTTTCATATAAATATTCCTTAGGCAATCTAAGATCAGCCATATGATTTCAGGCCTACTGCTCATTTGTATTGGTTGCCATGGAAACAAAATTGAAAAAAAAAAATACTTAAAAAATCATCTCCTCAGAAACCGTATGCTCTATGAGGCTGAGAGTTTATGAAAATATTCACCATATTTGCCTTTACAGGTTTTGTGTTTTTTTATGAAATTCAGCTGTTTAGTTTGGTTGCTATGGCAACTTAGATTTCCCATAGACTTAAAATGGGGAAAATTGAAAAATGGCATTTGCTGCCAAGCCGCTGCAGATATTTTGACAAAACTTTCATAGAAATATTCCTTAGGCAATCTACTATCTGCCATATGATTTTAGGCCTACTGCTCATTTATATTGGTTGCCATGGAAACCAAATTGAAAAAAAAAAAAACTAAAAAAATCATCCTCTCAGAAACCGTATGCTCTATGAGGCTGAGAGTTTATGAAAATATTCACCATATTTGCCTTTACAGGTTTTATGTTTTTTATGAAATTCGGCTCTTTAGTTTGGTTGCTATGGCAACTTAGATTTTCCATAGACTACATACTGGCATTAACTACAAAGCCTTTGCAGATATTTTGACAAAACTTTCATAGAAATGTTCCTATAGTAAACTTCTCACAGTAATATGCTTTTATGTCAACCTGGGGGTCCTGTAGGTTGTGCCGGGGCCATTCCCCGCCCCCAGTACTTCATAAAATTCCTTATATCTCAGAAACCTTACAGACCCCACCCCTAAACCATATATATTCTTGTTCCTTATGATAAGATGCATTAAGTGACACCAACCTGGGGATCCCCCCGGATGTGCCGGGGACATGCCCCACCCCCTCCACTTCATAAAATGCCATTTATCTCAGAAACCATTCAGATCCCCACCCGTAAAGTGTATATATTCTTGTCTCTTATAATAAGATGCACTCAGTGACACAACCTGGGGGTCCCCCAGGATGTGCCTGGGCCATGCCCCACCCCTCCATTTCACAACAGGCCCAATATTCCAGAAACCTAACAGATCCAAACCCCTAAATGAAATATATTTTTGTTCCTTATGACAAGTTGCATTCACTGACAACACACTGGGGGACACCCAGGATGTGCCGGGGACATTCCCAACCCCCTCCACTTCATAAAAGGTTGGCCCCGCCCATAGGGGCTTGAAGAAATATATGGGCTGCATGATGCTTCCACGCAGAGCTGAATTTGGCCCGCACACTAGTACTGGTAAACCGCTTAGAGGATCTAAGCCTGTCCAGGAACCGCGGTGCGAGGCGGACCGTCCATGCTAATAAACCCTATTGGTTTCATTGGGCGGCAGGGCTTGAGATATCATTTCATCTCAATGTCGGGTAAAAGTCCCACAAAATTGGAAGCAACATCCCCGAAATGACCTTTACAGTGTTGACGGGGATGTTAAACCTCAAATCAAACAAACAATCAAAACTTCATAAAAGGCCAAATATTCCAAAACCTTACAAATCCCCACCCCTAAACCATATATATTCTTGTTCCTTATGATAAAAAGCATTAAGTGACTACAACCTGGGGGTCCCCTCAGATGTGCCAGAGACATGCCCCATCCCCTCCACTTCATAAATGCCATTTATCTCAGAAACCATTCAGATCTCCACCCCTAAACCATATATATTCTTGTTCCTTATGATAAGAGGCACTCAGCGACACCAAGCTGAGGGTCCCCCGGGATGTGCCGGGGTCATGCCCCACCCCCTCCACTTCATAAAAGGCCAAATATTCCAGAAACCTTACCGATCCCCGCCCCTAAACCATATATATTCTTGTTCCTTGTGATAAGACACATTCAGTGACACCAACATAGGGTTCCCCCAGGGCTCGCCCGGGCATGCTCCATTCTTCAACTTCACAAAAGACCATATATATCTGAGAAACTGTTCAGAACCCTACCCCTAAGCCATATATATTCTTGTTCCTTATGATAAGATGCAATCAGTGACACCAGCATGCCCCCCCCCCCCCACTTCATTTAAAGCCATATATCTCAGAAACCGGTCAGATCCCCACCCCTTAACCATATATATTCTTGTTCCTTAGGATAAGACCCCACTTCATAATAGGCCATATATCTCAGAAACTATTCAAATCCCCACCACATAATCACATATATTCTTGTTCAATGTTATTAGACACATTCAGTCAACCCATCTTGTTGGGTCTGCAGGGGCCATTTCTCTCCCATCCACTTCATAAAAGGGCCTCATATCTCAGAAACTGTTCAGCATTAGGTTGCAACAATCTTGGGCTTTTCTGGAATCCACCATGCCCGAATCCCTCCACTGCTTAAAAGGCCTTACATCTCAGGAGCCATTCATATCCCACCGCTAAACCATATATGTCTCTGTTCTTTTTTATAAGACACATTTAGGGCTCCATTGGGTTCATGCCCCACCCTCTCTACTATATAAAACACCTAATATTCCAGATACAGTCCACATGAGTGCTCATTTGGGAATTGGAAGACTTTATAATTGGAAGATTAAAATCATACCATGTTAAAATACATGTCTGCCATTGGGCAATGCCCATCTGAGCTCCAGTTTATGAAATTTGGCTCTTTGTTTTGTTTGCCATGGCAAGTTAAGAGTTTCCATTGACTTATAATGGGGAAAATTGAAAAATGACATTTGTGCCTTTCAAGATACTTTGTCAAACTAACATAGAAATGTTCCTTTAATAATGTTCTTTTAGGCCTATTGGTTGCCACAGATGGGAAATTGTCAGTTGTCATCTGTTGTCCTGCAACAACACATTCAAGCGACATTCGACCTCTGAAGCCACTAGGCTGATTTGGGTCCAAATTTTATCTGTAGCATCCTTGGGCGCAGGGCTTCCATGGTTAATTAAAATACTTTGCTGCCAGTCGGCAGTGCCCCCCTGAGCTCTGGTGAGCATAGTGGCCCATGGGCCTCTTGTTATAAACATGGTATGTAGCATAGGGAACTTTGGTCCATTATAGTTTCCTCAAGTGATATCCTCTAGATGGCCTTGACCTATTTTACACCAAGGTCAAGTTAAGTCGGTCGCATAGAGATTCGTATGGGAAAAAGTAAAAAACAAAAACAAAAAAAAAAACAACAAAAAAAAAAACACACGAATGTTCTGAAACTTTTGCAGCCTGTGATCTGAAAATTGGTAGATGCAGTTAGCTAATTTAGTGAGTGAAACTACTTCAGTATTAAAGGTCAAGGTCATTCTCTGACCTTTGCCCAATGTCATTCAGATATGAAAATTAATACCTCTGCTTAACTTGTAACCAAATTTATGTTAAAGCTTCAAGGATCAAACAAATAAAATTTATCAATATGGGCCCCGTCAAGCGATTTTGGTACTTATCGCCTATGCGAGCAGCGAAGGTTCAGGCGAGCCTGCGCATCCGCGCAGTCTCGCCAGAACCTTTGCTGCTCGCTCATACAAGCAGTGAATCAAGAGGAACCTTCAGACAGAAAGCCATATCCCTGACCCCTCTGAATGGCTGAGCATGCGCAGTTTAAATTTGTCATGACGGAATGCTCGAAGACACAAATTCGCTTGGCGGGGCTCATATGATTTTGGTCCCATGTGTTACACGTAGGGTTACGGTGTCCCGCAAACCCACATGCTGACAAGACGGCAAAGGGCGATCTCTGACAGATAGTAGGGCAAATAACAAGGCATCTCCCATCGGGGCTTCGAGAAATTGATTGGCCTGCATAATGATTCCACGTAGAACTGAAACCTACGTCAAGCCTACTAAAACCTAATGTGCTGTGAGTCGGACCGTCCATGAATATAAACCCTATTGGTTTCATTGGGCGACAGGGATTGAGATGACATTTCATCTCCATGTCAGTTAAAAGTCCCACAAAATATAAAGCAACGTCTCAAAAATGCCATGAATAGTGTTGATGGGGACGTTAAACCTCAGTTCAAACAAACTCTATTCAGTACAAAATACGAGGGATGTTCGAAAAGAATGGCTTATTGTCCTCTAGCTCGATATCTACGTGGAGCACGATCAAAACCAATAAATACTTGTATAGGGCTATTCAATATCTACACATGGGTGTATAAATGTACATTTTAGACTAAGTGTAAGACATAAAACCATTTGAATACACGCAGTCATTGACCATTGCAGTAAAAAATGGTTGGTAGAAGCGTCGACTAAAAAGATGAAATAAGGGCTTACATCAAATCTCGCTCAAAACTTGATTGTTCTTTGAAGAAGCTCATGACTGAAATTTCTACTGCTTTTGGACCTTCTTGTGCGTTTTAAGACACAGTTCGGCGGTGGAAATGTTTTTTTTTTAGTCTGGCGTAGAGTCGTTCAAAAAATGCACCGAAATCAGGTAGGCCAAAATCTGCATCTCGTAAGGAAATTGTTTCTAAAATAAAGGAAATCATTGAAGGAGATACCAGATTTACAGTTCGTAATATTGCCCGAAAGGTAGGCTAACACTATCAACGGTTCACCTCATTTTGAAGAAGCATTTGAAAGTCAGAAAGATTTCTGCTAGATGGGTGCCACATCTGTTGACTGACGAGCAAAAGAGGCAGCGGGTTAAAGTGAACAAATGCTGCTTCAAATGTTTCCAAAATATGACTGAAAAAAGAATGCCAATGTCGTCACAGGTGATGAAACCTAGGTCCATTATTTTGAGCCCGTCAGAAAGGATAGCAATCTAAACACAGCAAACGCCCAATACTTTGCCAAACGTTCTTTGAGTACAAAGAAGGTTTTGTATGCAATCCTCTTCACTGGTGAAGGAGTCGCAATAAAAGTGCCGGTGAAAAAGGGCAAAAGCATCACCGAAAAGTAACACAAAGACGTAGTACTGAAGAAACTGAAAAAGTATTATCAGAAACGACGCCCCACCACTGGTTTTAAACATGTCAGTCTTCTACATGACAATGCAACCGCTCATACCTCCGCAATAGCTACGGCGTTTTTTAAGAAAGAAAAAGTAACTGTTTTGCCTCACCCCACGTTTTCCCCAGACCTTGCACCATGTGATTTCATTTTGTTTCCGAAATTGAAATCATTCCTTCCTGGGCGGAAATACCAGTCCCGACAGGCACTTGAATCTGCCATTCATTAGTACCTTATTACTGTGCCCAAATCGGCGTACCGCGACGCCTTCAAAACGTTGGTACATCGGCTTTTGTATTTCTAGCCACGGGGACTACTTCGAGGGCATGAAATGAGCACTTTTGGGCTAACTTGAAATTTGAAGTCTCCAGATAGAAATATGCAATTCTTTTCTAACATTCCTCGTGGATAAAGAAACGAAGGTAATTGTTACTTGGAATTTAAGTATAAACCACATTGGGTCACGAGCAAAGAAACTGTACTTAAGGGGAATGGGAACATCTGGAGATTTTTCAAAGTGATACAGCTTTCGGGACTTCCTGTTTGCTTTTCTAAAACCTCTGTTTCTTATTGCTGTTCAAAATATAGATTGTGGGTACTCGATAGAACCGCCTCATTGAGGCGTTTCTAACGAGTACCAACAATCTATATTTTAGAGCAGAAATATAAAAAAATAAAGGTATACCCCTGCAAACCCCAGTTTTATTATATAAAAGTGGGGTTCAAGGGTGGTCAAAATTTTAAAGGCGTGTTTTCGTGATATTATATATATCAACGAAATTTTTCATCAACTATTGGACGAAAACTTCTTCATCCATCACGTGAACAAGTCCGTGAAATGAAGACCCCCCTAAACCCCACTTAATATAGAGTAAACTGGGGTTTACGGGGGTATACATTATTTTTATTGTTTCTGCTCCAAGACATAGGTTGTGGGTACTCGTTAGATTCGCCTCACTGAGGCGGTTCTAACGAGCACCCTCAACCTATGTTTTGAACATTTATAAGAAAATATCACTGATTTTCATTAGAAAAGTAGCCATTTGGGAGATGCGAAAAATACACTGTGTCGCACGGGTGAGTTATCGTAATGAATGGCTAAAACTGAAACAAGAAAGTAATTGTTCACTGATTAATCATTAACAGCTGACGTCAAAACGTTGATTGTTGACATTATAACGTCGCCTTTGTCCAGTCATTCTTGAGAAAATGAGTCAATGCATTCGTTGAATTATGATCAATGCGCTGAGAATTTAAACACAGTAAATTAACTACTGGAAATACAATGTTGTTCACACTCCAATGAATACACTGACTCACGTGCGCCGTCAGTGATTTGGAAATTAACAATAGTTCTCTTGAGTATGATTGGACGACTGCGACGTTATGGCGCCAACGACGCTGTTCCGCTGTCAATAGGAAAGCTTCGTATTGTTTTCTTCTTTCTTTTAAGCACTTCAACAACAATTTTTCGGCATATGATGGATGAAATATAATGTACATAACTAATAAAGGAATTCTGAACAGCATTGGATCATGTGACCCGATGTTAGTCATATTTCAATGAACGTTAAATAAATTATTAGGCGGATCTTACATCAGTGTTCATTTAAGAAATGAAATTTATTTTTCTGCAGTTCATGGAAGTATGAACGCAGTGGGTCGCGTGCAAAGTAAATGAACCCCGAAGGGGTTCATGTAAACTTTGCTCGCGACCCACTGTCGTTCATACTTTCATGAAAAGCAGAAAAATTAAGTTTATTTTTTATATTTACATTATTTGCCCTCATCAATGGGCGATAAAATGCTTGTAGGGCAAACTTTTAAAGCTGAAAAACATTTACACGTTGTTTTTCTACAAAGAGTGGAACAGCGTTGACGTCATCAACGCCCGTAGAGAACAATGGTTTAGAATGACGTCACTTAACGTCACTGAAAATCATGTGATTCGATGCGTTCATGGGCGTATGAACGCAATTGTTTTCTATAGGTTTACATTAGACTTTACACTGGAAATGTAAATATGTATTATTGAATTTATTAAACGAGTTAGGGAAAAGGGATAAAATGCGAGGCTTTGCCGAGCATTTTATCCCTTTTCCTCAACGAGTTTAATAAATTCAATATTATTGAATTTTAATAAATTAAAAAAAAATGAACACGAATGCAAGATTTTATTTATCATATGACAGTCAAAACACATTTTATTCAAGATTTTTAAACGAAAATGTAAACATTCCGTCATTAGTAAACGCGACGTCATTAATAACGCCGTACAGGTAACATTACGTGGGAGTATCTTTCTAACTTGCATATTTAATCCACTAGTGGATTATTGAATTTATTACATGGCGTTATTACACTCTCAGACGCGACGTCATATGACAAATTCATTTTTTAAAAAAATACATTTGAAATTGTTTGAAAAACTTTTTCTTTATTGCAGTGAAGGTCCTGCTGCTGGGGTATTTGATATGCCTCCCAACTCGAAATGCGAACTCGTTGTTAAGGGGTGCAAGCTCCGCTTGGTGAGGAAGAAGAATGGGAAAAGATGTCCAAAAAAATTTAGAGATTGATAGAACCTCAACAAAACTTTTCTTTTTTTCTTCAATACAAAATATGTCTTGTCGGTGCTCTACAGAACATTTTGCTAAGACAAGAGGGCCATTACGAAAACACACCTATTCAAATACATGGTAAATTTTAACGCCGAAAAAACGAATATTTTCAGAAGAAAAATTGAGATAGTTTTCTTATTTTAGCACAAAACATAGATTGTGGGTACTCGTTAGAACCGCCTCGACGAGGCGGTTCTAACGAGTACCCACGATCTATATTCTTGAGCAGAAATAAGAAAAATAATGTATACCCCTGTAAACCCCAGTTTTACTATATAAAAGTGGGGTTCAAAGGGGTCAAAATTATATAGGCGTGTTTTCGTGATGTTTTCTTTTTTTTGTCAGTACAAAATAATATGTCTTGTCGGTGCTCTACAGAACATTTTGCTAAGACAAGAAGGCACCATGGAAACAACAGACAGTACGAAAAAATAATTATCATGAAAATAAGATATCACTGATGATGTTACAAAGTGCATGCTTTAATATCTCCAAATATTTATTTTTTCCTCTGATATTTTTTGTGTGTTATTTTTATCTATACTCGAAACATAATTGTAGATGCTCGTTAGAATGTTCCTATTGACCCACAACCTATTTCTCAGAGCATGAAAATATATAAAAATGTATACCCCTGTAGACCCCAGTTTTCTCAAATGTAAAGTTGGGTCGTTGGGGTCTCAGGGGTGTTAATAATTGATGGTAGGCCGGAACCTATAGATTTGGACAATCGCTAAGCCCCGCCCCAATTTCTGTGAGTCTGAGTACCGGTATTCAATATGCTAAATATGGATTATGGTTTCCTTTTACTTTTGACAAACATGTCATTTGTGAACGAAGCTCCAGATCAGACGGCTTCTGATGAAGCCATCTGATGAGGATCTTCATTGTTTGTCATTCAGCTCATGAATTTGTTGCAATAATATGCATCAAGTATGTTTTCCAGCTTTAAAAGGTTGCCCTACAAGCATATTTTCAGCCAGTTATGGGGGCAAATAATGTAAATATAATAATAACTTAATTTTTCTGCTTTTCATGAAAGTATGAACGACAGTGGGTCACTAGCAAAGTTTACATGAACCCCGAATCGGGGTTCATTTACTTTTCACGCGACCCACTGCGTTCATACTTCCATGAACTGCAGAAAAATGACTTTCATTTCTTAAATGAACAACATTTTGGTCATGGGAAAAGAAAGTACGTTTTCTTAACCCTTGTCCTGCTAATCCCGGATATGCCTTATCTTTGAAACAATGTAGATCCAGATCAGAAGGCTTCTGACGAAGCCATCTGATCAGGATCTACATTGTTTGCCATTCAGATTGTGAATTTGTTGCAATAATTTGCATCAAGTAATCTGATTGGTTGATAATCGGTAGTGGGTGTGGCATATATAAATATTCAGCAGGACAAGGGTTAAGTATAAACAAGATCGAGCGGTTTTGTGAAAGTATTCTTCCTTGATCCACCATATTGGAGATACAGACAGGCACACTCTGAACCCCGCTTTATATAGAGAAAACTGGGGTTTGAAGGGGTATACATTATTTGGCTTGTTTCTGCGCCAAGACATAGGTTGTGGGTACCCGTTAGAATATCTTCAATGAGGTGGCTCCAAGAGCACACCTAACCTATGTTAGGAGTTGAAAAAAAAAAATATCACACATTTTCATCAGAAAAGTTGTCATTTCGGGGATATGAAAGAATGCTCTACTTCACACGGGTGGGATAGCACAATGAATTATAGGTACCCTTTATAACTGCCTTAGGTCAATCTAATAAGCACTCCGGCCCCCGCCCATCGGGGCTTGAAGAAATATATGGGATGCATGAGCTGAAACCGACCCGCACACGAGTACTGGTAAACCGCTTAGAGGATCTAAGCCTGCCCGGGCCCGTCCATGCTTATAAACCCAATTGGTTTCATTGCGTGGCAGGGCTTGGGATGTCATTTCATCCAAATGTCGTGTAAAAGTCCCTCAAGAATGGAAGCGACGTCTCCAAAATGACATTTACAGTGTTGACGGGGACGGTAAACCTAAAATCAAACAAACAAATTCTACTAAGCACTCAAAATTTATGTTCGAGCCAGAAATAAGATTCTTAAGGGGAATGCATACACATCCAGGGGAGGCAACTCCTGCAAAAGTAGTTTTGTCTACTCTAAAAGTAAAGAATTTGCTCCCATTTAAGAGTAGACTCCTTTTTCAGTGGGACAGGGCTTATAAAAAAGCAAACAGGAAGTCCCAAAAGTTGTCTCCCTTTGAAAAATAGCGGAAAATCTGCCAGATGTTCCCATTCCCCTTACTTTAACACATATATTTTCACCAGAAACTTACTGTTCCTGTGGCCATGAAAGACCACCAGATGCACATGGCATAAAACTTCCTATTTAACTCTACTTATCTTTCGTCTTTTCCTACCCTAGTGTGCACTATTTACAAGCCGTTCCAGTAGAGCACCGATAATACCGTTATATAAGTTTTGCCTTTAATGCATTAAAAGCACTAAAGATTCAATACAATTGTAGTTGTTATCCTTTCATTATTGGCACCACAAGCACAGTTCCAGGTCAGCTTATGAAGTATCGGTCTGGTGTCCGGCGTCCGTCCATCCATTCGCCTGTCCGTCGTTACTGTTTGTTGTCCGGGCAATAGCAACTTTACTAAGTATATGATGAGCATCAATTGTGCAGGTATCTATCTCCGAGTCTATCTTCCATTACATCTTAATGGGAATGGGAACACCTTCGTGGGTGGAAACTCCTGCAAAATTATTCTTGTCTCCCATGGCAATAGGGGTCAACTCTTAAAGGAAAGAATTTGTTCCTCAGGAGCAAATTCTTTCCTTTAAGATTTGATCCTTTTTTTTTCCATGGGACAGAGCTAATAGAAAAGCGAACAGGAGCTTCCGAAAGTTGTCTTCCTTTGAAAAACAGGCGCAAAAATCTGCCAGGTGTTCCCATTCCCCTTAATTTAACACATATATTTTCACAAGAAACTTACTGTTCCTGTGGCCATGAAAGACCACCAGATGCACATGGCATAAAACTTCCTATTTAACTCTACTTATCTTTCGTCTTTTCCTACCCTAGTGTGCACTATTTACAAGCCGTTCCAGTAGAGCACCGATCATACCGTTATATAAGTTTTGCCTTTAATGCATTAAAAGCACTAAAGATTCAATACAATTGTAGTTGTTATCCTTTCATTATTGGCACCACAAGCACAGTTCCAGGTCAGCTTATGAAGTATCGGTCTGGTGTCCGGCGTCCGTCCATCCATTCGCCTGTCCGTCGTTACTGTTTGTTGTCCGGGCAAAAGCAACTTTACTAAGTATATGATGAGCATCAATTGTGCAGGTATCTATCTCCGAGTCTATCTTCCATTACATCTTAATGGGAATGGGAACACCTTCGTGGGTGGAAACTCCTGCAAAATTATTCTTGTCTCCCATGGCAATAGGGGTCAACTCTTAAAGGAAAGAATTTGTTCCTCAGGAGCAAATTCTTTCCTTTAAGAGTTGATCCTTTTTTTTTCCATGAGACAGAGCTTATAGAAAAGCGAACAAGAGGTTCCGAAAGTTGTCTCCCTTTGAAAAACAGCGGAAAAATCTGCCAGGTGTTCCCGTTCCCCTTACTTTAACACATATATTTTCACTAGAAACTTACTGTTCCTGTGGCCATGAAAGACCACCAGATGCACATGGCATAAAACTTCTTATTTAACTCTACTTATCTTTCGTCTTTTCCTACCCTAGTGTGCACTATTTACAAGCCGTTCCAGTAGAGCACCGATAATACTGTTATATAAGTTTTGCCTTTAATGCATTAAAAGCAGTAAAGATTCAATACATTGGAAGTTGTTATTCTTTCATTATTGGTTTATTAGCTCACCAGACACCACGAGCACGGTTCCAGGTCAGCTTATGAAGTATCGGTCTTGTGTCCGGCGTCTGTCCATCCATTCGCCCGTCCGTCCGTTAATGTTTGTTGTCCGGGCAATAGCAACTTTACCCATCGGAGTCTAACTGTTGGTTTTCTTTTGCTCTAGCATTTCAGTGGTTTCTTGCTGTCTAGTCCTCACCGTTGTTTCATCTCTGCGGTTGTTTGATTTTTTTTTGTGTTCACGGAGATGTTGCACTGATGCGTTAGGAGGCCTTCATGCCGACTGAACAAATTATTTGTCTAAATCGCGACGGAAGTAAGGGCGAGGATTGTGACCACGTAAAATCGATTTAAGCCCCCCCGGTGGAATTTCGTTCACTGACCGTTCCAATGCGGTTCTTATGTCGCAGTTTATTTTTGTTATGGTCTGTCTTTGAGTGTTTGTATCGCTTATATTATTTTGTTTTGGATAGCCAATTGGCCATTCTGTGGGATAGTAACTGTCCTTTTGGCTTTCCGCTATTGATGTTTCCATTGGGGTCTTTTGTTTCATGTTTGTGTTTCTTTCCCTTTGGTGTCTCCGATGGGAGCTGTGGGTTAATTGTATCGATTCCTGATCATTGCCGTCACTTCTATTTTACATAGTATATGATGAGCATCAATTGTGCACGTATCTATCTCCGAGCCTATCCATCACGAAAACACGCCTATCTAATTTTGATCTCCTAGGACCCCACTTTTATATAGTAAAACTGGGGTTTCCGGGGGGTATACCTTATTTTTATTATTTCTGCTCTAAAATATAGATTGGTGGTACTCGTTAGAACCGCCTCGATGAGGCGGTTCTAATGAGTGCCCACAATCTATATTTTGAGCAGAAATAAGAAAAAATTCACAATTTTTCATCATAAAGTTTTCATTTTTTCGGCGATAAAGGTGGCAATGTGTTTGTATAGGCGTGTTTGCGTAATGTTCAATTACATCTTAACAACCGAAAAGGACTTCAGGTGGGTTTCAGTAACCAAGAGCTGAAGGGGGTTAGTTGAGATAAAAGTATAGTAAGTTTGTCCAGTGTGATCAAGAATGTTAACATAGTTAAAAGATAAAACAGATATTGGTGTTTAAGGTGTCGAGCGGACTTATGTAATATACACCTGCACGTAATCCTCGTAAGGGGGTGTTCTTGTATATATAGAAAGAAAGGAAGAAAAGAACCCAAAATGGAAGAAACCATTTTCACAACACCAATTAAGCATATTTAATGTGCCTTCAATCAGTTGGTAGTTTCTAAGAAATCAAAAATACAGAATCTGAGGGACAGACGTCCGGTCATATCTAAGTTTGACTTTAACACTTTGGTTTTCCTGCACATGTTGATTTAGAATATTAGAATTCTTATCATATTTTACGTAAATGTTGATATTCATGAGATGTTGCTGCCACAGAAAAATGCGGGTTAAATGTTGTTAATGTTATTTCCCTTTGTAATTCTGTAAAAGTTGTCCACAAAATCGTTGTCCAACACAGGCTTGGGGCCAATTACATTTGAAAGTAATTGATTAAATTACAAATGCTAAGCTAAAAATGTGACTAATTAAATTGCAATTACTCCGTCATATGAATGTAACTGATTGAATTACAATTACTTTTGCAATGAAATCAGATATATAAGGTAAGAATCGTATCAGTACCATTTTATTGTATTATCTAGAAATACTGCAGGCATGACACTTTAACACGTGCTAAACAAATTGTAAATTCATTCATAAATACTTTTCATTAAAGCTGAAGCACAACCTCATACTAATTTAATTCATAAGCTTTCTTAGCTTTTGTATAGTTCCACGTGTGCATCCATTGCAAACTATAAACTACGTTCCACAACCAATGCCAAACTCAACGATCCAAATAAAACTTTAAACTTTTAGTAGACTTGCCTATCATGCTAGAGGCCCCCGGTTCGATTCCCGGCAGCGGTAACAATATTGCGGTGTCCGAACATGCTCCAATGGCTTCATTTGAATGGATGAATGCCACAAAAGTGCACCGCCTATCGAATCGGCACGATTACTGGAGACCCCCTGTGCAGGGAGAACCATCCTCTGTGCAGGTAAAAGATCCCTACTGTAATTGCATGATTACTGTGTAGGCTTTTGGCTTTCCGCTGTTGATGTTTCCATTAGGTCTGTTACTGCATGTTTGTGTTTCTTTCCCTTTGGTGTCTCTGATGGGAGCTATGGGTTGATTGTATCGATTCCTGGTCATTGTCTCTACTTCTATTTTGTCTGATGCTTTGTCTGTGCATGATGCTATGTCTGGTAGGGCCCATCGAAGTGTAACTGTTGGTTTTCTTTTGCTCAAGCATTTCAGTGGTTTCTTTTAGTCTAAGCCAACAAACATGATCAGAGGCGCAGTATTTATACAGAACAGCAAAATGTCACCAAACATCTGTGTACCTAACAAATACCAAAGTCTGATGTAACTGCACTTTTCTAATGTCAAATATGCAAGTAAACAAGTTAACATTTGATAATATCGCTTTCTCATGCATTCCTAGAATGTCAAACGGTCTGCACTCCCAAAATACCATATGGCTAATTGACATAATAATAAATAAATGCTTCTACGTGGTAAACAAATTCCTCAGTGATTGACATAATTGCTAAATAGTCTGTTATACAACTTCACTGGAAATGTCTATTGCACTAATTGCACATAGTTATATAACCATTCTGATAATAAGCCAAAATTATGTTATTATAACCTTATGTTTTGAATTACCGCCAAGTTACATGTAATCCCAAACTAAAGTACTTTCTTTTATTTTGTGCAAAGTTATAGAAATGCGATTTTAGAGTATTGAAACTAAAGCCTGATATAAAACAGTTTCAACCAACAATGTTTCTTCCATATTTACGGCCTAGCCAACACTAACTGATCATACCGAGTTGTTAAACTTACGGCCCATTCAATAGCTTTTAGGTCATACTGTTCCTGTATAAATATGACTATGTTACACACCTCCCTTTCTTAAAGTGAATCAATTAACCCTTTAATTGATTTTCTCAATCAATAAACCTGCACCTTCTGATCATGTTCCCCTGAACATATAATCATACATGATATTCAATGTTCCCTTAAACATATAATCATACATGCAATTTCATAATGTCAACACATTACATTTTGTATAAACATGCACATCATTAAGCGTGCACACCATTAATAAATAAGTTCATTATTACACAGTGACCAGGATGTCATTACTTCAATAAAAGTTAACCAAGATACTTCCTAATTAAAATGTGATCAGGATCTAATGTCTTAATTAAAATGTGACCAGGATTATTACATGACTAGGATTATATATTGTCTTAAATTACGATGTAAACAGGATAAGGACTAAGATTTTAACATGTTTATTAGGTCACTATAATGTTCTCTCGCTAAAACTACGTTAATGTCACTCGATTGTCTCGTTCGTTCTCCCCCATCTTTACGTCGTCGTTGTAGGTGGGTTAAAGTTAAACTTCAGATCTACAACCTGAGGTGGTTGCGGAATTCCCATCTCCGGAACTCTATTTCTGACATTAATTTTATAGAGTTTGTCTTCTTCCCCCGACGGTGTATGGTAACTTTTCCTAATCAAATAAGTTGGATATGAGTTTCCAACGGGACGACTCTCATATCCTCCTCTCATCGCATTAACATCATCTGGCTGAAATAAAGAAAAATTGTCACTGTAGGTAATAATCTTCACCTAAGCAAAACCTTCCGGGTTTTACCTAGGACTTTATATACTAAAGTAGAAGTAAAACAAAGATCAGGAATTGATACAATTAACTTACTCCATCCATAAAAGACACCAAAGGGAAAGAAATACAAACATTAAGCGACCAGACCATAATGGAAACCTAAACAAAGGAAGGCCATATAGACAGTTACTTTCCCACAAAATGGCCATATGGCCATCCAAAATTAAAAGACACAAGTGATACACACAGTAAGTAACAAACAACAACATAAATAAATCGCCACAGAAGAGCCGCCTTGGAACGGTCAGTGGAAGATTTCCACTGGGGGGGGGGGCTTAAATCGATTTTACGTGGCCACAATCCTCGCCCTTACTTCCGTCGCGATTTAGACAAATAATTTGTTCAGTCCGCATGAAGTAGAAGTAAAACAAAGATCAGGAATTGATACAATTAAATTACTCCATCCATAAAAGACACCAAAGGGAAAGATATACAAACATTAAGCGACCAGACCATAATGGAAACCTAAACAAAGGAAGGCCATATGGACAGTTACTTTCCCACAAAATGGCCATATGGCCATCCAAAATTAAAAGACACAAGTGATACACACAGTAAGTAACAAACAACAACACAAACAAATCGCCACAGAAGAGCCGCCCTGGAACGGTCAGTGGAAGATTTCCACTGGGGGGCTTAAATCGATTTTACGTGGCCACAATCCTCGCCCTTACTTCCGTCGCGATTTAGACAAATAATTTGTTCAGGCCTCCTAACTCATCAGTGCAACATCTCCGTGAACACAGAAATCAAAGAACCACAGAGGTAAGACAACGGTGAGGACTCGACAGCAAGAAACCACTGAAATGCTGGAGCAAAAGAAAACCAACAGTTAGACTCCGATGAGCCCGACCAGAGACAGAGCATCAGGCACCAACCATAAAGTCTTCTTACGTCTTCTTCGTCCATGCATGATCTTCAGGATCATACAAGGCACACTTATAATTAACTTAATAGTTCAATAAATGATTATATACATGATGGATTGTTCTGTTTTCATCATATTCAACTGTATAACATCTGTATACAACTGTGTACACAAATATATTCTATAGATCTATCGTACAGAAGCAAAGCTTCAATTCTGTGCCCACGCCATCGTGGCATCTGTCCGCCTGAAGGAATTTTTTGGACCTTCAGTAGTGTTATCGACACTCCTTTCGTCAGTAAGGACGGATAATTCTACGTCTTCACCACTTGTTGGTGACTGTTTTACATTTACCCTCTCATCGTCATGCACATGAGTCAATCTTTTACCAATTATCTGGGTCAAACAACATTTGCTTTTTCTTAAACATAGCCAGATAATTGCAATTAACAATAAAATGAATGCAGCATTGCCTACTATAACAAATGTCCCATAGATATTATTCTGTTTATCATCAATGTTCACTTTCTTATATACCCTTGCTTCATGAAAGAAACTTTGTAAAGGAATCTCCCGTAAACCCGAAAAATGAGATGGCAACTTAATTCCCTTGAGTTCCCCCCATTGAGTCTTGGAATCGTTCCAGATGGTAAAGTGTGAAATATTACGCAGTTTCACAAGTGCTTGTAATGGGTCTGACCTTTCAAAGTAACTACGCTTGCCAAAATATTCAGGCAATTCTAAATATTTATTGGATGCTTTACATGTGTTATTAAGGCTAATTATACCAAATGGTGGTGTAATTTTAACGTCACCATTCCTAATGTCATGTGACTGACAATTTAACGTAAATGTCAAAGCTTTATCAGTGACAATTATCCAAATACCATGTTGTAAATACCTAGTTACTGGTAATTTTTCATCTAAAACAATTATTTGTTTACAAAACCTTTTAATGACATGTGGGTTTTGCATGAACAACGCAATAACACAGAATTTATTAACGTTGCTCTGATAGAACGCTGTTTCTGGATTACAAAATTGAAAATGGTAGCTATTGCACATTTGGAAAATACTTTCATTCAAGAGCGAAAATTTTGTTCTGTCTTTTGAAACCATCAACATTTCAGTTTCAAGTCTGTATTTTACTAAAACACCAGTTTGGTTACCGGAAATAACTGGTAATGGTAAGTTATACATTTGATACACTTCATATTCCTTCCGTGTATTTATTAAAGGAATCTTAAGAACAATTCTAATTTCGTTATACTCTAAATATGTTATACATGTCAAAGTTTTATAGAAGTACCATATATCCTCCAGAGGATTTTTCGGTAGTTCAAAATTATTGGGCAATGTTGATTCTACTTCAATCAAAAGTTCTTTAAGATCTTTTGGTGAAATAGTGCTTGTCGATAAATGATTCATCGATAACATATTCAGTTCAGATTTCAAATTTTCTAGATAAAATATTGCATCTTGCGTTATGAGTCTGATTTCATCAAATATCATTTGAAATTGAAGATACGTGTGAATAAATTGTTCAAACATTAAAAACTTCTGTTCAAAAACTTTCTCTACCTTAAAAATCTTTCTGTTAAGTCTTTGAATGACTCTGATCAAATCCATTATTGATCTTCTATTTTCCATTACTTGTACTCTTGTTAAATTTAATACTGACAAACTAACCTGTACATCATGTATAATCTGTTCTTGGTTACTTGCCAATGCTTTGATATTTCTGTTTATGTTCTCAAGGTCATTTTCGGTAACAGTGCCAAATAATGTACTCATTAATTGACCTATTATGGGTATTAGTGATCTTTTATATTTACGACCTTGTTCTGCAAGTATTTTGTATTCATCAAAGTTATTATACACGGAATCATACGTATCAGACAATAAATCACTTTCAATGTGTAAACTCTTAAACGTTTCCACATATCCAGTAAGATTGGACCTTTTATAATAATCTGTTATTGCTCTTACAATTCCGTCCGTACGTACGTTTTAATCATGTATTTGAGTTATTAAGTTCTCGAATGGCCTTAAATCAAGGACAAATGTTACAAACCAGTGTACATCATTTATGAAGATTTGATTTGTCTTCTGAAACACTACGTTTTCGGATGTAAAGAGTCCAAACACTTGACTAAATGACAATGACCACAAGATAAATGTAATATATATCACATTCATCTGAAATGAACGAAATAAAAACTATTACACTATGTAAAACGAGGTATTGAATTGTATTTTATTTACCTCTTACATCAACATTAATGAATGAATAAACAGAGGTCATTTTACAACATATTAGAAATTAACCTCAATAGTTGCTTCATATCTCCCTTATCACGAGACTTTGCTTGTCTCTTTTTCACTGGCTTCACTGACTCACCAGCTTCAATTTGTGATAGTGCCGGACATGAACGAACCTCGTTCACCTCAATGTCACTACCCAAATCATTATTTTGAACCAAAGGCAAAGAACAGGACCCATCAGAGTGTATCTCTTCATCACATTCCATATCTTTGACTTCGGTTTCATCATTATGATTCTGTCTCCTTTCCCTATGTTTTAAACGTTTCCTTAACTCCATTAAAGGTATGTCATCTCCATTTTCAGAAGTCTCTCTTTCTTGCCTATACCTTTTAACTAACTTCGCTAAAGGAATATCATTTTCTGAATCAGAATCAGACGAAGTTTCTGATTCATTAGCTTAAGGTGGTATTACATAAACAGCATCTCTTAATTTTCTGTCATTTTCATCTTTGGAAATTTGCCAATCATCTACATTTGCTAACATTAAATCTCCAGCATATACTCTACTTAACGAACCATCTAATTGATTTTTAATGACATAAGAGACTGGACCTGTCTTTTGAACTATCCTATAGTAAGGTTTCCATTTTTGACCTAATTTTCCCTTTCTTTGTTTATTTTTATAGTACACTGGATCCCCTTCTTTAAAATCAACTGATTTAGCATTTTTATTTGCATACTTTGCTTGTCTTTTCTTAGCTTTCCTAAGAGGATGTCTCACATGTGTGAATGCTTTATGCTGTTCTTGCAAAGCAATCTGATGATAATCCTCACCTACACATTTTCTCCTAGGTTTTAAGATATTGTCTATGGGTAAAACTACATCCCTGTTATACAATAAATAGAATGGCGAAAACCTAGACGATTCACTCACATTGAATCTGATTGCAGCCAAGCTTTGATTTAGATGTAAATCCCAGCTTTATTGATTATCTGATACTGCTTTTGCCAAGATATCATGCAAAGTTCTATGAAATCTTTCAACTTTTGCATTACTTTGAGGATGGTAAACGCTTGTCAAAACATGGTCAACTTTAAGTTTTTGTAAAGTTTCACGAACCATTTGATTCACATTCTCAGTTCCATTGTCTGAAACAATCTGGAAAGGACAACCGAACCGTGGAAAGATATGTTGAATAATCAAATCAGTCACAGTTTCAGCAGTTTTATCAGCAACTGGAAAAGCTTCTGGTCAACCACTGTACCAATCTACAAATGCAATAATATATTTGTTTCCTGATAACGTTGTTGGAAAGATAGAGACTAAGTTTAGCCTTAGGATATGGTGGAATATCTGTCTCTTGCAATGGATGTTTTATTTTCTGCATTGACCTAGTTTTACAAGTCATACAATCCGAAATATACTTATGAAGTTCTTTGAATAAGTTTGGCCAATAGTATTTCTGACGCATGGAGTCGAAAGTTTTCTGAACACCCATATGTCCATTTTCATCATGATATTGAGTTATCACAAAAGATCTGAGATGTTTTGGAATGAACAATCTTAAGCATGGATCATCATTCACATTTGACAAATAATATACCAAGCCATCTACTACGAGATAATGTTTCTGATCATCCTTACTCTCTTAACCATTGAAAATCATTGACCTAATTTCTGAAATGTCATCATCCCTATTTTGTTCGATCTTCATATCGAAACCTCCCTTTATAAAGTCTGAGCAATCACATTTCTCAAACGATTCTTCGTTTGGCAAGTCACAACTAGCAAATGTTTTCGGGTCAAACTGACTTGAGTCAAGAACATTAACTTGAAATAAGTTATCATTGACACCAAGAGTTCTCTCCTCTTCAACTTCTTCACATATCTGACTATCCAAAGTTTTACTTACATTGTCTGGATGTCTTGAAAGTAAATCTGCACATGTGATTGTAGTACCAGCAATGTATTCAATGCTACAATTATACCCTGACATACTAAATGCCCAAAGCTGAATTTTCTTATTCTGCATTGGTGATTCAAGTACATATTTCAAAGGTTTATGATCTGTTTTTATGACAAACTGCGCATTATGTAAATAGTAATCGAGCTTCTGAAGTGCAAAATGTATTGCGAAAGCTTCTATTTCAACCACTGACCATTTACATTGAGACCTACTAAGTTTATGCGACACATAATATATTGGTTTCTCATCACCATCACATGCCTGTGTGAGACATGCACCAATACAAGTGTCACTAGCATTTGTGTATAAAACATATGGTTTATTTGAATCGGGATAAACCAAAAGTGGAACAGCTGTCAAACTATCTTTCAAAAACTCGAAAGCTTTTTGATGTGTGACCGACCATTTCAAGTGAGCATACTTCCTCGTTAAAGCGTAAATAGGTTCAGCTATCTGAGAAAAGTTTGGAATAAATCTTCTGTAATAAGAACACATGCCTATGAACGACCTAACTTCCTTAACACAAGTTGGTTTTGGTAAAGATCTAATTGCATCAACCTTCTTTTCATCAGGTTTGATTCTTTGTTCATTTATGACAAAACCAAGATAATTAGTTTCCAACTTAAGAAAACCACATTTCTTAAGTTTCAGTCTCAAGTTATGCTGACGTAACCTATCAAAGATAAGACTAAGGTGTCTTAAATGTTCTTCCAAGGTAGAACTAAATACCAAGATGTCATCTAGATATGCTGTAGAGAATTCATTATAGACCTCCTCTAATAGGCATTTTTCACGAAGACCGAATTAGGACTTCGAAGATCGAGAACGGAGTTACACGCTGGGATGTTCTCAACGAGACCTTTAACTATAATTTACCTGTTATAAAAGGCGTATCTAGCAAAGCGTAGAAAATCAGTGTAGTGACCCAAGAGAACTTGCCTGAACGTTTTACAATGGAACTCACCTGATGCGAGTGAGTGAGTGAGTGTTTGAGTTTTACATCCCACCAACAGCTAAGGTCATACGGAGACGGGACCTCGGTTTAAAGACTCATCCGAAAGTCTGGAGAAGCCCGGGATCGATCCTGCGACCCCTGGTTTACAAGGCGAGTAGCTTAACCACTACTGATCACCTGATGCGAAAACATACAAAAATGAACCTGGGTTGTTTTGTCCTATTTTTCGTTTGTTTCAGTAATGCTGACTCAAAATTAAACCTTCTCTCAAAATAATAAAAAAAGAATGGAATGGAGTTTTGTTTGTTTGTTTGATTTGAGGTTTAACGTCCGATTCAACACTGTAAAGTGTTGGAGACGTTGCTTCCAATTTTTTAGGGATTTTACCCGACATTGAGATCCCTGCCGCCGAATTGAATCAAGCGGGATAATATGCATCGACGTACCGACTCGCACCACTTTTCCTGGGCAGGCTTAGAACCTCTAAGTAGTTTACCAGTACTCATGTGCGGTCGGTTACAGATCTTGCGTGGAAGCATCATGCAGCCCATTCTATTTCTTCAAGCCCCGATGGGTGGTAGCCAAAATGGAATGAAGTAATCTAATATTACGGCGCTGGAAAAATCCATCTTCTACCATGCATTAAACCAGTTTATTTATTGCAAAATACTATACGTATTTGCTATGTTTTTACTGAGATTTTTCAATTGTTGGCTAGGGTTTTCCAAAAGACTTTTCATTATGACAACACGCCTATTCAAATATATGTGTAAAGTTTTACAACCAAAAACTGATTTTTTTTTAAGATAAAAATCCTGATATTTTTCCTGCTACCACTTAAACATAGATTGTGGGTACACGTTAGAACTGCCTTGGCAAAGCGGTTCAAACAAGTACCCACAACCTATGTTTTTGAGCAGAAACAAGAAAATTAATGTATACCCTGTAAACCCCAGTTTTACTGCAAATACGGGCGGTTTAAAGGGGTCAAAATGATATAGGCATGTTTTCGTAATAGGAGCATATTCGCTGTTTTATGATTACGATCCTGAAAAACAAATAGCTAATACAAATCACAGTATATGTGCTAACACATATTATGATGATTAGTATAATGATAGTTCACCTTGTCGACCGGAGAGGTCATCATTACGAAAATACACCTATGTAAATAGAATGTAATTTTAACCCCGCAAACCCGAACGTTTTCAAATGCAAAAAAAAAAAAAAAAAATAAAATAAAAAATCAATGTATTCCCTATTATGACACAAACACACAAACTACGGGCACTTTTTTTAAACCGCCTCGATTTCGCGGTTCTCACGAGTACCTTCAGTCTACGTTTGATAGTATAAAAAAAGAAAGAAAAACAACGTTCATTTACCCCCGTAAACCCCAGTTTATATTTTCTTGTCAACTGAGATAATTTATTTTAGTGATAAGTTTTGAACTTGTAACCTATTTGAGGGTCAATTATGACACTTTTGTTTGTTGGGGCTTAGTCAAATCCCTTAACCCTTACGATTCCAGTCACAACAACTGTCGTTTGCTCTGTCGTCCGTTGGTTACTTAAAAAGTCATTGTTGGAAACAGAATGGTACATGGCCCCCGCCCATCGGGGCTGGAAGAAATAGATTGGGGTGCATGATGCTGCCACGCAAAGCTGAAACCGACCGCACATGAGTACTGGTAAACTGCTTAGAGATTCTAAGCCTGCCCAGGAAAAGTGTTGCGAGTCGGACCATCCATGCATATAAACTCTATTGGTTTCATCAGGCGGCAGGGCTTGAGATGTCATTTCATCTTAGTTTCCCACAAAATTGGAAGCGACGTCTCCAAAATGACCTACAAAGTGTTGAAGGGGACGATAAACCTCAAATCAAACAAACAAACAAACGGAATGGAACAAGACCAGACTGATCAGTGCATACTCTGTTTGCCGGTATGCAAGAATATGCTTGAAAAGTTTGCAAGTAGATTCATCAGGCGAAAAAATCAGGCGGCATCTTAAGGGTTGTTAGAATAGCGTTTATACCCAGAAGAGCCGTCTTGTTCCCATAGGTATCTTTACCAGTCTGTAGGTTTGAAAGTATTAAATTCCAATTCTAGCACAGCCTGAAAGCGCGCATGTAGATATAGGCAACGGAAAGGAACTGTAATTAATCTAGGTGAAAGAGGGTGCCGAGTGACGTCATTAAATGTCGAAAATTCATGACGTAACGCGTAGATTCATTGACGTTATACGGTGAAACTTTATTTCCTCTTGTCAGAAAATTACACAAGGACATAAATGTGTGTCGTACAGTCAATATATTGGCGGAATTTCTTCTAAAATGGTGGAAGATTGGGAGAACTTCAAAAGAAATAGATCAGCTCTAGCAGTGATTCGTTGAGTACTAAATCATGGTTTGTCGGTCAGTTGTAAGTAGATAAATCATTCGCGCTGCGCGCTCGTGATTTGAGCCACTTTAGAACTGACCTCCAAACTGTGATTTATTACTCAACCCAAATCACTACCAGAGCTGATCTATTTCTTATTAAAATACACCCAGCGGGTACACAACATGTTTGCAGCGTCGTATTCGCGTCGATGCTGATGCGACGTTGCTTACGTTGGGCAATTATTCAGACAAAAAGACTGATTCGAACGAACACTGAGAACTCTATCTTAACTGAACTGTCATCAAGATAATTACAAACATAATCAAAGACCATAATAAAACAACATATTTAAGTTTATGCGTGTTCTTACGTTACTACACTTCCTCTCTCTCTCTCTCTCTCTCTCTCTCTCTCTCTCTCTCTCTCTCTCTCTCTCTCTCTCTCTCTCTCTCTCTCTCTCTGTTAAATATAATAAATACAGAAATTTATAGTGACGGATTGTGAGTGCGCTTCACATTATGGACTCGGCTGATACCAACTTTTGTCAAAGCTTGGTAGTCACGTAGAAGAAAGTTTCGAATCTATCCGTACTGCTCTGGCATTCGGATCCGAGTGATTGTCTGCTCGATTTGTAACAAAATGTCTGATATATCAAAGAGTGAAAGCATTTCACACCGTTCATCCCGTCTTCACCCCGATCGAGATCAACGAAATAAGTTTAATCGCTATAGTTGCTGCATCTCGTACGTTGTCGGCCCCCCACCCATCAGGGATTGAAGAAATAGAGGAGGTGTATTATGCGTCCACGCAGAGTTGAAACCGCCCGCACAGGAGTATTGAAAAACTGCTTAGAGCAAATAAGCCTGCCCAGGCAAAGCGGCGCGAGTCGGACCTTCATGCTTATAAACCCTTTTGGTTCCATTGGCCGATAGGGCTTGAGATGTCATTTCATCTCAAGTGTCATGTAAAAGCCCCACAAAATTGACAGCAATGTCTCAAAAAATGACGTATACAGTGTTGATGGGGACGGTAAACCTCAATTTAAACAAACAAACAGTGTGCGTTGTCTGCAAGTTCTATGCAATGCTAACGACTCGGTTCGTATTGCACTGATTGTGGTCGAAATAATTATGTCACGGTCTAGCAACCGGTTATTCTCCCAATCTGCCATTAAGGGGATTTTATACGAGTCAGAGGCAAACCGGGAAGATCGTCTTGAAGTTCGATAGTTTGACAGAATCACAATGGATCTGGGAACAGAATCGTATGTCACGATAACTGGTAAATCGCTTAGATGATATAATAAAAATAAAAAATCTGGCAGAGCAGTGCGAGTCGGACCGCCCATGCTTATAACTCTTTTTCGTTTCATTGAGCGGCAGGGCCTGAGATGTCATTTCATCTCAATGTTGGGTAAAAGTCCCACAAAATTGGAAGCAGCGTCTCCAAAATGACCTTTACAGTCTTGACGAGAACGTTAAACTTCAAATCAAACAAACAAGCACTGCCTCTTTATCATTAGGTCTGTCATCGCTGTATAATATAGGTCTTTACATATGACGTCGCGTCTGAGAGTGTAATAACGCCATGTAATGTTTTCGATAATCCACTAGTGTGTTAAATATGCAAATTAGGTAGATACGCCCCGTAACGTTACATGTACGACGTCCTTTACGACGTCGTGTTTCCTAGTGGCGGAATATTGACATTTTTGTAAACAATCGTGAATAAAATGCGTTTTAAATGTCATATGATAAATAGAATCTTGCATTCGTGCCCATGTATTATTGAATTTATTTTAAATTCGTTGAGGAAAAGCGATAAAATGTTCGGCAAAGCCTCGCATTTTATCCCTTTTCTTCAACTCGTTTAATAAATTCATTAATACATGAGCACTCATGTAAGATCCTCTATATCATCCTTGTAGTTTCGAGCCTCCCTCGAGTCTAATGTCAGACGCCAAATTCTGCAACGAAAGGTCAGGCGGCTTTACTCCGGGTACTCCGGTTTTCGCCTTTCTTTTTGGTTGACGATCGGCTCTAAACTTGGGAAATACTCTTGAAAGGGTCGTAGAAATAATACAAACAAAATATTTCGTCATTGGCTTTTATTCAACTGGATACGGATTTAAGATATAGGAACAAATAACTTTGAGATGATCCCAGCTGATAAAGTCCATTTCCATTTCCTAAGTCCGTTCTCCGTCTTCGTGAAAAATGTCTAATACAACTGACATTAGTTCTTGAAATACCGCAGGTGCATTTGAAACACCAAACGGCATCACATTGAATTCAAACAACCCTTTATGGCATGCAAAAGCTGTCTTCTCTTTGTCCTTCTCATCCATGGCTACTTGCCAATAACCACTTTTTAAATCTAAAGATGTAAAGTATTTTGCTTTACCAAGTAACGCCAAAATATCGTCTATCAAAGGCAAAGGAAAAGAATTCTTCTTTTGTAATTTGATTCAAACTTCTGAATCTTTTAGAACCATCTTTCTTATCTACAATGACTACGGGAACTGACCAAGGTGACCTAGACCTTTTTATAACTTCAGCATCTAGCATCTCATTGATTGCTTTAACAATGACTTCTCTATTTTTAATTGGTGTCCTATAAGGTTTCATTTTAATTGGTTCATTATTTCCTACATCTATTTGCATTTTCACTGTCTCTGTTTTACCTAGTTCAGAATCTTTATTTGCAAATAAGTCTTCATTTTTAAGAATTAATTTCTCTATTTTTGTTCTAAATGTTTCAGGTACATCTAAATCTTTTAAGTCTAATTTATTTTTATCTTTGTATTTTTAATCACTGAATTTACCTGTGTAACATTACTTTCAGATCTTGAAATATTTGCTAATAAACCATGCCTATAAATTTTAATAAATTTATTTGTATTGTTTACAACTAAGATAGGCAAAGATCTATCTTTCCTCATTGTTGAAACAGTGTTAACTATCTGTTAACCTGGTTGATTAACTATAAAACCTTTATTAATTTGTGAAACTTCATAATCTCCCCCTATCGGTAAATCTGGATTTTCTCTAACCTTACCGTAACATATTACAGCAGTTTGAGGTTTAATTAAGGTAGTCTTTTTCATCCTAACTGTAGATGCAATATGTATGTCTTCTTCTAAATTAACATAGTGTTTCCCATTTATTCGGAGACATTTCAAATCAAAATAAATTCTAACATTGTTTTGTTTAAGCCAGTCCAAACCAAGTATCAGGTTCCTATTCAAATCTTTAATCACATAGAAATCTTGAGACATCTCGGTACCACCGATACAAAATCGCACAGTAACACAACCGCCACACTTAAGTTCAGTACCATTAGCAGATTGAAAACAAACCTTTTTATAAATTAACTTTGGTCTGTTCTTAAGCTGATCATAAATACGACGGTGCATCAAAGAGCACTCCGCTCCTGTGTCTACAAGAGTTCTAAACCGTTGTTTGTCAATTTTAACCAAACATGAATTTGGACTGCCCGAAACACTTATCCTAAATGTTTGTTGAGGTGAATTTCCTTGTATGTTGTCATTTAAACCCTTTGCATCAACCTCCCTATGCAAAGAGCGTCTTAGTTTCCCGGCTGATTTGGATGTTGTGTTCTGGGTCTACCATGACCCATTGGCGGCTTAGATTGTTGTTCTTTTTTTCTTACAATCCCTACTTATGTGCCCCAATTCTCCACAATTCCAACATTTTACCTGCCTTCCTGACTCGGCAGTATTAACATTTCTGTGTTGGTTTCTGTTTTGATATTTATTCTGATTTTGATACCTATAACGTTGACCTCGTGAGTGGTCTACGTCCATTGTTTTTTTTTTTTTTGGTTTTGGTTTTACGGCCCTTTCAAGATTATTTCACTTATATCGAGCCGATCGTTAATCAGAGGTGGGCGAAAACCGGAGTACCCGGAGAAAAACCACCTGACCTTCCGTTGCAGAACTTGGCGTCTCACATGTGACCCGAGCGAGGCTCGAACCACAGCGGTGAGATACCTAATGATCAAGAGTCAGCGCTCTTAACCACTAGGCCACGGAGGCTCGTTACGTCCATTGATGTTTCTTTTCTAGATGAGTAATTATGTGACATTTGCACTCGTGTTCTCAAGTTTTGTTCGTTAGTTGTTATTGCAAATGCCCCTTGCAATGTGTCAGGTTGTTCTCTAAGAATTTTCATCTTCAAGTTATCCTGTATTAGTCCATCTACAAAAATGTCAATTAACTGACGCTCAACAGCATCACCTCCTTGATTCTTTGATTCTGTGTTCACGGAGATGTTGCACTGATGAGTTAGGAGGCCTTCATGCGGACTGAACAAAATTTTTTGTCTAAATCGCGACGGAAGTAAGGGCGAGGATTGTGGCCACGTAAAATCGATTTAAGCCCCCCAGTGGAAATCTTCCACTGACCGTTCCAAGGCGGCTCTTCTGTGGCGATTTATTTATGTTGTTGTTTGTTACTTACTGTGTGTATCACTTGTGTCTTTTAATTTTGGATGGCCATATGGCCATTTTGTGGGAAAGTAACTGTCCATATGGCCTTCCTTTGTTTAGGTTTCCATTATGGTCTGGTCGCTTAATGTTTGTATTTCTTTCCCTTTGGTGTCTTTTATGGATGGAGTAAGTTAATTGTATCAATTCCTGATCTTTGTTTTACTTCTACTTTGATATGCCTCTTCGGCGAGAGACAAGATTCTTTCGGCAAAAACTTGTATGTTTTCACCCGGCTTTTGTTTCGAAGTTCGTAACAACGATAGAGCCATTTGTCTATCGGTTACATCCGAAAAGCGCACGGCTAACTGTTCTTTTAACTGTTGCCATGTGTTGTGTGGATTTGCAGTCATGTTCCGCTGGATTGACCCACTAACAGCACCCCCCCCCCCCCGAAGACTGATATGCCAACAGCTTCTTTCTTGCATCCGGTATGTCTGCAAGAATGGCATATTTCTCAATGGACTTAATCCATTCTCTATAATTTTTAGTGTTGCCATCAAATTTGACTACTGTAGTTGCTGCCCCTTGTGTAGTTAGAGCTTGCGAAACATTAGCTAACTCCAACGTTACATTTTGAAAAGCTTGTGCGACAGGGTCTACCGGAGCTTGAGCCTGACCTTGTCCTTGTTGTGCTTGTGCCATTGTAAAAGTTTTTTTTTTTAATTTTAATTTAGTAGTAACTTAGTTTAACGTCTGGCTATGTCTTAACAATTGGTAACTTCTTGACCAACAAACATGCCACAAGAAAAGGTAAACAAAACACCACCTACCTGGTTTTGACTGTTTCTATTGTCCGCCATTTTTCTGTCCTGTCGAAGGTGCCTTTTCTCTTGAAGAATCCTGCAAACGGCACCAAAGAATTTCACGTGTAACAGAACCAGTACACGCACTCCTGCTCGTGATCTATAGTTCTATTCTTTAATGTTAGTACTTCGCGTTGTGTTTTCCTGAATAAAAGACTAAGTCTTTTTACAATAGTTTCTAGTATTGATTTACAACCATATCTACAGTTAGTATTCAGAGCTAAGACCGCAGCTCTGAATCCCAAATATAATCCACGAAGTGGACTCTTTGAAATCGTAAACCAAAAGCCAACAAACATGATCAGAGGCGCAGTATTTATACAGAACAGCAAAATGTCACCAGACATCTGTGTACCTAACAAATACCAACGTCTGATGTAACTGCACTTTTCTAATGTCAAATATGCAAGTAAACAAGTTAACATTTGATAATATCGCTTTCTCATGCATTCCTAGAATGTCAAACGGTCTGCACTCCCAAAATACCATATGGCTAATTGACATAATAATAAATCAATGCTTCTACGTGGTAAACAAATTCCTCAATGATTGACATAATTGCTAATTAGTCTGTTATATAACTTCACTGGAAATGTCAATTGCACTAATTGCACATAGTTATATAACCATTCTGATAATAAGCCAAAATTATGTTATTATAACCTTATGAATTACCGCCAAGTTACATGTAATCCCAAACTAAAGTACTTTCTTGCATTTTGTGCAAAGTTATAGAAATGCTATTTTAGAGTATTGAAACGAAAGCCTGATATAAAACAGTTTCAACCAACAATGTTTCTTCCATATTTACGGCCTAGCCAACACTAACTGATCATATCGAGTTGTTAAACTTACGGCCCATTCAATAGCTTTTAGGTCATACTGTTCCTGTATAAACATGACTATGTTACACTCTCATGCGGATTGAACAAATTGTTTGGATTGCAGCCGAGTAAAATCGATTTACCCCCCCCCCCAGTGGAATTCGTTTCACTGACCGTCCCACTGCGGTTCTTCTGTCGCGGTTCACTTTTGTTATGGGTTGTCTTTTAGGGTATGTATCGCTTATATTATTTTGTTTTGGATAGCAACTGGCCATTTTGTTCGAAAGTAACTGTCCTTCTGGCGTTCCGCTATTGATGTTTCCAGTAGGGTCTAGTTATTTCATCTTTGTGTTTCTTTCCCTTTGGTGTCACTGACTGGAGCTGTGGGTTAATTGTATCGATACCTGATCATTGCCTTCACTTCTGTTTTAAATCAACATCAGTTTTTCGAAAGCAGCACAGTCAGTCTACACAGCAAGACAGACAGGCTGGGTAAAACATGAAGACCCATATCATGCTGCTCGTGGAGGAGCAGCCTTTCGGTAGAAGCAGTGCCTAGCCTGTCTACATAAAAGAGACACAATGTTTGTAATTAAAGATAAATGCAATAATATTTTGTAGTGTTCAAAATATTAGGAATTATATATATATTAATCCGAACAGAATGGTCAGTGGGAGATTTAAAACAAAATGTATCAAATTTAATAGATACCTATCGAGAAAATTAAATTCTATGAAAGGAAACAGCATGCTGTTCGAACATACATTGATACTGAAGTAAATGATATAAGACAGTTTATCAAACTCCCGTTTCTTAAAAAAGGTTTCGAATTTATCGATTCACTTAGTATATTTAGAGCCAGTACAGTAACATCGGCTGTTCCAGCATATTTTGAAAATAAAGAATCACCAACTATTTGTTATAAATACACAAAAAAAACTATTCGAAACATTATATTTAATTATAATAAACTAGTATCTGATCTTGATATTGAAACTTATTGTCCTGAATCTTGAGAATGTAAAGATTCAAAATTTTGTTATCAGCCAGCTGGACATATTATTACAGGCAGTTTGAAAATCATTTAGGATTCACGTATCAGATCTTTTATTTCAAAAGGGCCCAAATATAGACTTCCTTCCCATATTGACTTCACAAAATGCCGGGAAGAAGTTGCAGCTGCTTTAAACGAATTTGGTAAACGTTGATGTAACGAGAACATGTTGAGTCTAACGCCTTAAAAAATTGGAAAATTAATACTTTCAAAATTATGGACAAACGTATTTTATTTTACTCTGATCTTCCTGATCTTCTTCCACGGACATCTAAATTATCTTTTCGACATTTGACGGCCCCCGTCCATCGGAAAAATATATAGGCTACATGGTGCTTCCACGCGGAGCTGAAACCGACTGAACACAAATACTGGTAAACCGCTTATAGGATCTAAGCCTGCCCAGACACAGCGGTGCGAATCGGATCGTCCATGCCTATAAACCCTTTTGGTTTCATTAGGCGGCAGGGTTTGAGATGCCATGTCATCTCATTATCGGGTAAAAGTCCCACAAAATGGAAGCAGCGTCTCCAAAATGACCTTTACAGCGTTGACGGGGACGTTAAACTTCAAATCAAACCAAACCAAAACTTTCGACATTTGAAGCAGGGCATTCAAAAATTTCATGAGAAGTTTCTTTTCGCTCCCGCAGATAAAGCTGCTAACAGTGTCATTGTTGTTTGACGGCTTCATTACATTAACACCTTAAAACAAGAACTTAGTAGTGCTAAAACATACGAACTTTGTTCTGTTGTTGAGAAGTCAGTCATTAATAAGCACTGTAATCATTTAACTTATTAGTTTGCAGTAAGTGTCAAGGAAAACCAGGAAAAGCTTCCAGCGTTATACTGGTTGCCTAAACTTCATATTTAAATATTTTATTTATTTTATTTATGATCGTATTTAATTATATAATGTTATTAATCAAGTAATTTCGAATTGGCCCAGGTACAGGTCCGAGGGCTGCTGCATTGGCCCGAGGCCGAAGACCGGCCGAGGGCTAATGCAGCTGACCGAGGACCTGTATCTGGGTCAATGCGAAATTACTTGATCATAACAATTTTATTAATTGACACAATTAAAAAATCATGCATATTGATTTTTTGATCTCACTTGACCTCAGTTATTATTGGTTGACCTGGTGTTAATACCGATGACCTCCGATCAATACAGAATATTCAATTAATAAAATCTGTTATAAATTGCAGCTTAAGTAATACCCATGAAGCACAATATTCACAATCGCACGCATGTACGCTCACATTTACATGTAATAGGGAATTGGGTTTCTACATCGTGTCTAATAATATCTGCTTTCTGTTTTTCTATAAAAACACATATTGAAACATGAAATATATAGAGGATCTTGTATGAGTGTTCATGTATTATTGAATTCATTAAACGAGTTGAGGAAAAGGGATAAAATGCGAGGCTTTGTCGAGCATTTTATCCCTTTTCCCCAACGAGTTCAATAAATTCAATAATACATGAGCACGAATGCAAGATTCTATTTATCATATGACATTTAAAACGCATTTTATTCACGATTGTTTACAAAACTATCAATATTCCGCCATTAGTAAATGCGACGTCGTTAATGACGTCGTACATGTAACTTTACGGGACGTATCTAGCTAATTTGCATATTTAATCCACTAGTGGATTATCGAAAATAATACATGGCGTTATTACACTCTCAGACGCGACGTCATATGATAAATAATTTTAAAACTGGTATCAGTTTATATCAGTTTTTCATGATTGATATACCTACATAATTTTTCACCCCCTACACACTTTAAAGACACCGAACGAAATAGCACACGGAGGAAACGGTGTCAAGTTTTCTTTTATACTTTATCAATAAATAATGGTTTAAATATATGTCTGGTTTATCCATTTGATTTGCATACTCGAATGGAATTATGCATAATTCACAATACTATAAGTTATTAAACCGCCAGCTTGTCATCCCAGAACATTTGTTCTCAACAATTTGTAAAATCCATAGACATATGAGGAAAAACATTGAATATACTAGAGACAGTGCCACTCAGATGAGCGAATCAGGGCCCTATGTGCCGTTTTGTTATTAAAAACAGGAATATAAACCTAAACAGTTTAAAGTATTTTTCCAAGACTAATTTCCCGATCTACGCTCAGAGACAATTGACGGCCCCCGCCCATCGGGGCTTGAATAAATAGATGGGCTGCATGATGCTTCCACGCAAAGCTGAAACCGTCCCGCACACGAGTACTGGTTAACCGCTTAGATTATCTAAGCTTGCCCAGGCAAAGGGGTTGAAGTCCATGCTAATAAACCCTATTGGTTTCATAGGGCGACAGGGCTTGAGATTTCATTTCATCTCAATGTCGGGTAAAAGTCCCACAAAATTGGAAGCAACGTCTCCAAAATGACCTTTAGAGTGTTGACGGGGACGTTAAACCTCAAATCAAATAAAGAGACAATTGATCGACCTGTACTTTCAGTACTTCGATTATCTTGACGGTATATGTTATATGTACTCATGAGGTTTTTTGTTTGTATCTGAGTTTAATGGCCCAGTAAATACTATTACCTATTCACACTTTTCCAGGGCAGGCTTATCCGTAAGCGGTTAACCAGTGCAGTGCACAATCTTTCGCCAGAAACTGAAACTGCCCTTCTAGAATCAGCGGAAAGGAGAGAATGACCGTAGAAAAGATTTCGTGATCAATTTCCACCAAATAATGTTGCCGACCCCGGCAAGTATCGAACCCGCGCCCTCCTGATCACCAGTCAGACGCGCATCCGACTGAGCTACCGAGGCCAACAACCATCAGGTTAACAAGTCCGTGAAATGAAGACCGACCTAAACCCCACTTTATATGGAGAAAGGGCTGTTCATTATATTACTTATTTCCGCTCCAAGACAAAGGTTGTGGGTACTCGTTAGAACCGCCTCAATGAGGCGGTTCTAACGAGCATCCACAACCTATTTTTGCTGTATAAATAAGAAATAAATCAAGGATTTTCATCAGAAAATTAGCCATTTTGAAGATGTGAAAAATGATTTATGTTGCACGAATGTGTCTGGTTCGACTGATAAGTTTTTTTGTTTGTTTGATTTGAGGCTTAACGTCCCAGTCAACACTGTAAAGGTCATTTTGGAGACGTTGCTTCCAATTTTTGGGACTTTTACCCGACATTGAGATGAAATGACATCTCAGTTCCTGCTGCCCAATGAAACCAACAGTGTTTATATACATGGACATCCCGGCTTGCACCACTTTGCCTGGGCAGGCTTAGACCTTCTAAGCGGTTTACCAGTACTCATGTGCGGTCGGTTTCAGCTCTGCGTGGAAGCATCATGCAGCCCAATCTTTTTCTCAAAGCCCCGATGGGTTAGGCCCATACGTCGATATCGATGTTGCACTGAAGTTGACCAACTGGGATCAATTAAACCCACTAATGAAGTTGGCGAAAATACCATTCGTGCGTTATATGCGTAAACACTTGTATTTTTTAATCTTCTTCTTCTTCTTCTTCTTCTTTTTCTTCTTCTTCTTCTTCTTCTTCTTCTTCTTCTTCTTCTTCTTCTTCTTCTTCTACTTCGTCTTCTTGCAATGTGTGTGATTAATAATGTTAACACGTCCGTGTAATGAACAACCCTATATCCCCACTTTATATAAAGAAAACCGAGGCGGTTCTAACGAGCACACTCGACCTATTTTTGGAGTATATATAAAAAAAATATTAGAAATTTTAATCGGAAAAATAACCTTTTTTATATATGAAAGAATGCATTATGTCACACAAAGTGATACATGTACGCCTCTGACTGCATTACGAAAACACACCTATACAAAAACATTGTAAATTTTATCGCCGGAAAGATGAAAAATTGTGATATTTTTCCTTTTTTTCTCAAAATAATGATTGTGGGTACACGTTGGAACCGCCTCATCGAGGCGGTTTCGAGGCGATTCTAACGAATACCAACAACCTATACTTTAGAGCAGAAATAAGAAAATTAAGGTTTACCCATGCAGACCCCAGTTATATTATATAAAAGCGGGGTTCAAGGGGTCAGAATTATATAGGCGTGTTTTCGTGATGGTAAACGAGTACAAATGCCCGATGTTTTTAAAAGTAGTCGGCCAAATACAAGATCATCGCTGGAGCGACGATTCTAACGATTGCCCGAAACCTTAATTTTGACCAAAAAATAGATCTCGGCAGAAATATGTGTCATTTCAGTAACACGAAAGAATGTGTATGTAACAAGCATCCTAAAAATGACAAAATGAACAAAATGCAGTAGGCCTCTCATTATAGTCACCGTCACGAAAACACACCTATATAATTTTGACCCCTTGAATCCCACTTTTATATAGTAAAACTGGGGTTTGCAGGGGGAAACCGTATTTTTCTTATTGCTGCTCTAAAACATAAATTGTGGGTACTCGTTAGAACCGCCTCGATGAGGCGGTTCTAACGAGTACCCACAATCTATGTTTTTGAGCAGAAATAAGAAAATTATTACAATTATTCATCTTAAAATTTTCATTTTTTTCGGCGATAAAGGGCTTCTCATTATAGTCACCATCACGAAAACACGCCTATATAATTTTGACCCCCTTGAACCCCACTTTTATATAGTAAAACTGAGGTTTACATGGGTAAACCTTTTTTAGCTCACCTGACCGAAGGTCATGGTGAGCTTTTGTTAAAGTGAGATGTCCAGCGTCGTCGTGCGTCGTCCGTCGTGCGTCGTCCGTGCGTAAACTTTTCTTGTGAACACTCTAAAGGTCATAGTTTTGGGCCAGTCATCATCAACCTTGCTCACAATGATCATCATGACACTACCTCGGTCAAGTTCGAATATGGGTCATGTCGGGTCAACAAGTAGGTCAGTAGGTCAAATCATAGAAAACACATTTTGAACACACTAGAGGCCCCAGTTTTGATCCGATCGTCATTAAACTTGTTCAGAATGATCAGCTTGACAATGTCTCGGTTAAATTTGAATATGGATCATGTCGGGTCAAAAAGTAGGTCAGTAGGTCAAATCATAGAAAAACATTCTGAACAGACTAGAGGCCACAGTTTTGGTCAAATCATCATCAATCTTGCTCAGAATGATCATCTTGACAATATCTCGGCAAAGTTCGAATATGGGTCATGTCGAGTACAAAAGTAATCTTTTGAACATACTAGAGGCCACAGGTTCGGTCCGATCATTATCAAACTTGCCCAGAATAATCATCTGGACAATATCTCGGTCAAGTTCGAATATGGGTTATGTCGGATCAAAAAGTAGGTCAGTAGGTCAAATCATTGGAAAACCTTGTGAACAGACCAGAGGCCCCAGTTTTGGTCCAATCATCATCAAACTTGCCCAGAATGATCATCTTGACAATATCTCGGCAAAGTTCGAATATGGGTCATGTCGAGTACAAAAGTAATCTTTTGAACATACTAGAGGCCACAGGTTCGGTCCGATCATTATCAAACTTGCCCAGAATAATCATCTGGACAATATCTCGGTCAAGTTCGAATATGGGTTATGTCGGATCAAAAAGTAGGTCAGTAGGTCAAATCATATAAAAACCTTGGGAACACACTAGATGCCACGGTTTTGGTCCGATCATCATCAAACTTGTCCCGAATGATCATCTTGACAATATCTAGGTCAAGTTCGAATATGGGTCATGTCGGTTCAAACAATAGGTCAGTAGGTCAAATCATAGAAAAACCTTGTGAACACACTAGAGGCCACAGTTTTGGTTCGATCATCATTAAACTTGCTCAGAATGATAATCTTGAAAACATCTCGGTCAAGTTCGAATGCGGGTCATGTCGGGTCAAAAAGTAGGTCAGTAGGTCAAATCATAGAAAAACCTTGTGAACACTCTATAGGCCACAGGTGTAGTCCATTGTAGTTCAACCATCATAAAACTGACTCAGAATGATCATCTGGATCACAGATCGTGATCAAACTTGCTCAGAATGACCATTTAACAATATCTCGGTTAATTTCGAATATGGGTCATGTCTAGTCAATAAGTAGGTCAGTAGGTCAGATCATAGAAAAACCTTGTGAACACACTAGAGGCCCCAGTTTTGGTCCGATCAACATCAAACTTACTCAGAATGGTCATCTTGACAATGTCTGGGTCAAGTTTGAATATGGGTTATGTGGGGTCAGAATATAGGTCAGCAAGTCATATCATAGAAAAACGTTGTGAACACTCTAAGAGGCCACAGTTTTAGTCCAATCATCAAACTGACTCAGAATGACTATCTGGACAATATCCCAGTTAAGTTCGAATATGGGTCATGTCAAATCAAAAAGTAGATCAGTAGGTTATTTTGTCATAACTTTTGAACCGTTTGAGATAGAGCCTTCATATTTGGCATGTAGGTTCCTTGTGACAAGGACTTCCAACTCATATAAATAATTTGACCTGTGACCTACTTTACCATAAATTTTGAACCATATGAGATAGAGCCGTCATATTTGGCATGTATGTTCCTTGTTACAAGGTTTTCTCAACCTATCAAAATTTTGACCATCACCTTGACCTTTGACCTACTTTGTCATAACTTTTTAAGCATTTGAGATACAGCCTTCATATTTGGCATGTAGGTTCCTTGCGACAAGATTTCCTATTCATTCATAAAATGATCTGTGACCTTTACCTTGACATTTGGCCTACTTTATCATAACTTTTGAATCATTTGAGAAAGTTCCTTCATATTTGACAAGTATGTTCCTTGTGTAAAGGTCTTCCCACCCATACAAAAAAAATGTCTTATGACCTTGACCTTTGACCTACTTTGTCATACCTTTTGAAGCATTTGAGATAGAGCCTTCATATTTGGCATGCAGTTTCCTTGTGTCATATAAAATGACTTGTGACCTTGACCTTGACATGTGGCCTACTTTATCATAACTTTTGAACTATTTGAGGTAGAGCCTTCATATTTGGCATGTATGTTCCTTGTGGTCACGATTTTCACCAATACAAAAATTTTGTCCTGTGACCTTAACCTTTGACCTTCTTTCTCATAAGTTTTGAACGATTTAAGATAGAGCCTTCATATTTGGCATGTAGGGTCCTTGTGACAAGGGCTGCCCAACCATGCAAATTTTTTGACCTGTGACCTTGACCTTTCATCGTTTTCGTAATAACTTTGAACCATTTAAGGTATAGTCTTCATATTTGGCCTGAATAATCCTTGTGACACGGTCTTCCCACTCATGCAAAAAAATGACCTGAGACCTTGACCTTGATGTGTGACCTACTTTATCATAACTTTGGGACCATTTGAGATAGAGCCTTCATATTTGGCATGTATATTCCTTGTGACAATGGCTTAACATCCATACAAAAAGTTTGACCTTTGACCTACTTTATCATAACTTTTGAATCATATCAGATAGAGCCTTCATAGTTGGCATGTATTTTCCTTCTGACAAGTCACCTTACTGTATTACCTACCATTTCATTGCTACAGTGTGGATCAGGTGAGCGACCCAGGGCCATCATGATCCTCTTGTTTCTTATTTTTGCTCTTAAATATAGATTGTGGGTAGTTGTTAGAAGTGTCTCGGTGAGGCGGTTGTAACGAGTACCCACAATCTATATTTTGAGCAGAAAAAAGAGAAATATCACAATTTTCATCTTAAAAATTTCGTGTTTTTTTTCGGCGGTAAAGTTTACAATGCATTTGTATAGACGATATTCTGAGATACTAAAATAGCCCAGCAGCATATCATTACAGGTAACTGCTGTGGCTGGAGGCAAGCCATTGATTTGTGTGTAAAAGTATTTGATCTTGTGGTTTTAACAGTTTAATTTTGATTTTCAAGATATTATTACTATGACCTATGATTGAATACATCATGAAAACACGCCTATATAAAATGTTTACCCCCTTGAACCCCAATTTTATATAGTAAAACTGGGGTTTACAGGGGTAAACATTATTTTTTCTTATTTCTACTCTAAAACGTACCCACAATCTATATTTTGAGCAGAAATAAGAATAATATCACAATAGTTCATCTTAAAAATTTCGTTTTTTTCGGCGGTAAAGTTTACAACGCATTTGTATAGGCGTGTTTCGTAATGAGAACTAGCTGTAGATGCAGAAAATTTAAATACTTGTTACAGTCCTGAAAGGGGGTGGTACTCTGAAGCTTGCCTGCTACATAGGCTGGGTCCCAGCATCATGTCTAGAGCTCGACACAAAAAATACCAAGATTGAGAGTGTACCAACCCCCCCCCCCCCTCCACCCCCGCACCCACCCCACCCCCCCCCCCCCACCACCAAAAAAAAAAAAAAAAAAAAATATCCAGTATTTCATCAGTCCCCAAAACATATCTGCAAATTTTAGCATACCCAAAAAATATTCGCAAGTTATACTGGCTTGCTTTCTGTGTTTCCTATAATGGTTGTATTTGGTGACAAAGGAACTTTAGACAGTTTAGGCGGTTCTAACGAGCATCAACAATCATTGATAAAAACAGAAATAACTGTACTAATGACTTTAATGGCTCGAATGGGACTCTGTTATACTGTTACAGTATAATTCTATATTTACTAGAAAGCCACTGAACTGTTGTGCAGAAAGAAACCGAAAGCATTATTAAAACAGCTTCTGATATGAGTGAAAAAAAATGTTTCAACAATACACATTAAGCATTTAAAGCAAAAACAAAATTAAATAAATAAAAACATGCCCCCCCCCCCCCCCCCCCCCCAATGGCAGTTTCAGAAGTGACCAAAATATCTGCAAAAATGGCATGTACCCATAAAATACCAGTTTTTCCTCCTTAAACCCCCAAAATATTGAAATTCAAAATTTCGAACTCCAAAAAATATTCCAAACCTATGATGTAGGCAAATTTCATAGTACCCCCGCTGTGGTTACAGTCTGTTACAGAAGTTAATTTCATTGTGCCCTGTCCAATGTGGATTTTACTCTTGTAAATCTCTTTTTTTTTTCAAATTTATTTTTTGGCAATGTGGTTCATATTATAGAATTCGCGACAGATAATGCTTACATGTATTTATGTCATGACATCTACAATTATTTTGTTGATGATTTTGAACCCTCTTTACAGAGAAAGAAATCCCTTGTAGGTTATGGGAATATTTCTTCAAGAAACATGTCCAAACATTTTATAATCATTTCCTGGAAAATAATATTCATCTGGAACATTAGGATAATACACCTTAAGGTCTAATGCTTTCTTTAATAGTTGTAAAATGACTTTTTCTAAGAAAAAATGCAATTTGTTATTTCTGTTTTTATCAATGATTGTTGTTGCTCGTTAGAACCGCCTAAATGAGACAGTTCTAACGAGTGCCCATTATCTATGTTTTGAGAAAGATGAAGGAACATGATATATACCTCTGTAAATCCACTCTTATCTATATACAGTGCGGTTTGCGGGGGTGTGTTAATAAACAGCTACACAAAAGTATATCATATGTCATCTTATTTTGATCTGACATGCAGATTTCACAATAAAGGTAAGGTCAAACATGATTCACATCAATGTTTTTTTTTTTTTCATAAATCTGTGCACAGTCCCAGATAATGTAGTTTGTAAATACTAAGACATTACGAAAACCCGCCCATACAAATACATTATAACCTTTATCGCCGAAAAATGAAATTTTTTAAATAATTGTGATATTTTTCTTATTTCTGCTCAAAATATAGATTATGGGTACTCGTTAGAACCGCCTCATCGAGGCGGTTCTAACGAGTACGCACAATCTATATTGAAGAACAGAAATAAGAAAAATAAGGTTTACCCCTGCAAACCCCAGTTTTACTATATAAAAGTGGGGTTCGAGGGGGTCAAAATTATATAGGCATGTTTTCGTGATGTTTGCTGATTAGAATCATTCTTAAAGAAATAGTAAAATATGTCTAATACCTTTCAATTTGTTCATTCATCTACTGAATGCTAAAATGGTTTGATTTCAATTTACGCAACAGAAAAAGTACGCTCAGACTTTAATGGCTCGAAAGAGACTCTGATAATTCGTTCTAGACAGGAGAAGTTCCAACCACTGAGGAGTCCATTACAAAAACACGCCTATTCAAATATATTGGAAAATTTTACCGCCAAAAAATGAAAATTTTCGATAAAAAAAATCTGATATTCTTCATATTTCTGCTCCAAACATAGATTGTAGGGACTCGTTAGAACCGCCTCGGCGAGGCGGTTCTAACGAGTACCCACAATCAATGTTTTGGAGCAGAAATAAGAAAAATAATGTATACCCCTGTGAACCCCAGTTTTACTATATAAAAGTGGGGTTTACGGGGGTCAAAATGATATAGGCATGTTTTGGTGATGATCATGGGGTCAGGTGTCATAACGGGGGAAAATAAGGGATACATTTTCGATCTTTTATAAAATCAAGATACGTCGCGTGTAGTCATTAGCATTGCCTATTAGAATACTACTTACAACTTAAATTTTCACGATAAAATAAGAAAAAATCTCCCTAAATAAGTCTTAATTGTTTTCGGGAGCTACCGAAGGAATATCCAAAACATTGAAGAGCAAGTTTGAAACGACCATGGCAAATGAGCCATCGATGTTCGTGCCACTGAAGTTTTACTACATGAGCCCCGCCAAGCGAATTTGTGTCTTCGAGCATTCCGTCATGACAAATTTTAACTGCGCATGCCCAGCCATTCAGAGCGGCCAGGGATATGGCTTTCTGTCTGAAGGTTCATCTTGATTCACTGCTTGTATGAGCGAGCAGCTAAGGTTCTAGCGAGACTGCGCGGATGCGCAGACTCGCCTGAACCTTCGCTGCTCGCATAGGCGATAAGTACCAAAATCGCTTGACGGGGCCCATATAATGAATCTGGATCCTACTAATCTACACATGTTGAGGGTTTAGTAGTTTTCTAGTATGCATCTACCTCCCAGAAAATGAGCCCTTCACACGTAAGCATTTGCGGTTGGTTTCAACCGGTTTTGTCTTCATCTACATCTAGACAGTTTATAAATGCTTGCTTTCTCTGAGAAAAAAGTGTAGGGGTACCCCTTCTTTCTTAATTTGCCTGATTGCCCAACCCACCATACAACAACTATTCACCATAGTGTAAAACAAAGTAAACATGTTGTCTGCTACAGTGAATAGCAACTGATGATAGCATACTCAGGCAGGAATATATAGGCGGGTTTTCGTATTGGAAGACGTGTTTTCGCGGGACTGGACACGCAGGATCCTTTCTAATCAACATGAACCTATTGCTATCTGATAGCTGTAAAACATAATCATTTTTGACATGTTTTCTGTCTTTACAAATATACATCATTTCAGATCTGACATCAAACATTTCAGAATCTTATCAAACATCCTAATGGATCTGAAAGTATCAAACCATTATGTTTACAATAAATTATATCTGATGCTGGACTGACAAATTACCTTCTCCATATGGTGAATAAAAAACTTTTGCAAGCCAGTAAAACATATAATCGAAAGTTATTTTTTTAGATTGCAAAATACAACAAAACCAGTCAAAAGAAACCAAGAAAATTAAAATCTGAAATAGAAGTGGAGGCAATGATCAGGAATCGATACAATCAACCCACAGCTCCCACCAGAAACACCAAAGGGAAAGACACACAAACATGAAACAACAGACCCTAATGGGAACAACAACAGCGGAAAGCCAAAAGGACAGTTACTTTCCCACAAAATGGCCAATAGGCTATCCAAAATAAAATAACATAAGCGTCACAAACACCCAAAGACAAACCATAACAAAAATAAATCCGAAAGACTACAAGAAAAATTTAAATGAGATCGGAAAGAAATAGCAGAATAAAAAAAAAATATGACATTTTAGCTCACCTCACCGAAGGTCATGGTTTATCTTTTGTGACCGTGAGATGTCCTTCACCTTCGTGCGTCGTGTGTAAACTTTTCTTATGAACTCTCTAGAGGCCACAGTTTTGATCAAATCATCATCAACCTTGATAAGACTAGTCGTCTTGACAATATCTCGGCCAAGTTGAAATATTGGTCATGTCGGGTCTAGAATCAGGTCAGTAGGCCAAATCATAGAAAAAACTTGTGAACACCCTAGAGGCCACAGTTTTGGTCTAGTCTTAAAGGTGCATTATTGAGCTACCGGGTCTCATTTTTTTTCCTGGTTTTTATCGTCAATGCATACTCCTTTGTCATGTGTACACTTTTGGAGCCACATACAGCTTCAGAACTTTGTGAAATGGTCGTTTTCATTCGTGTTTACCCTTCGCTCTGAACATGTGTTCGGAATTTCTGTTCTAAAAATAAATCTGTCACTTTACACATACATGGCGACAGTATCGTCTCTGAGTGTCATTACTTATGGCATGGTCTTCAGCGTCATATTTTTTTCCGATTCATGCATGGCCTAAACAAACAAGGCCAAAAATGAACGTCGCATAACGTCATATATGGGGATTCTATTTTTGTCACGAACTAAAAATAGATCTAACTAGTGTTCGAAACCTAGTTAGGGAATCCCTCTCAAACTCGTTTACCTGTCATCATCATTGTTCGCATTTTTGCATAAAATGCATTCATTTGTATTGTTTTAAAGAAAAATACCGGCAATATGTATTTTATTTTTGGAAGCATTTTTTCCAGATAGCTCAATAATGCACCTTTAATCTACCTTGTTTTGAATGGTATGTCTTCACAATATCTGGGTCAAGAATGAATATGGGTCATATCGGGTCAAAAATGAGGTCAGCAGGTCAAATAATAGCAAAACCTTGTGAACATTCTAGAGGTCACAGTTTTGGTCCAATCATCATGAAACTTGCTCCGAATGATCAGCTTGACAATATCTTGGTCAAGTTTGAACATTGGTCATGTCGGGCCCAAAAGTATGGCAATAGGTCAAATTATAGAAAAAGCTTGTGAACACTCTAGAGGCCACAGTTTTCATCCGACCATCATCAGACTTTTTCAGAATGATTATCTTGGTAATATCCGGGTCACGTTTGAATATGGGTCATGTCGGGTCCAAAATTAGGTCAGTAGGTCAAATAATAGCAAAACCTTGTGGACACTCCAGAGGTTACAGTTTTGGTCCAATCATCGTCAATCTTGCTCAGAATGATCATCTTGACATTTTGAAGCCTCCGTGGCGTAGTGGTTGCGCTACTCGCCTTGTAAACCAGGGGTCGCAGGATCGATCCCGGGCTTCTCCAGACTTTCGGATGAGTCTTTAAACCGAGGTCCCGTCTCCGTATGACCTTAGCTGTTGGTGGGACGTAAAACACTCACTCAATTGACAATATATTGGTCAAGTTTTAACATGGGTCATGTCGAGACCAAAAGTAGGTCAGTAGGTCAACTCATAGAAAAGCCTTGTGAACACTCCAGAGGCGATAGTTTTCGTCCGGTCATCCTTAAACCTGATCATCTTGGCAATATTTGGGTCAACTTGAAATATTGGTCATGTCGGTTCAAAAGGTAGGTCAGTACATGTAGGTCAGATCGACAAACCTAAACAAACCCTGTGAAATACTTGAAGCCACAGTTTTGGTCCAATCATCATCAAACTTACTCAGACTGATCATCATGACAATAGCTATGCCAAGTTCGAATATGGGTCATGTCTGGTCAAGAAGTAGGTCAGTAGGTCAAATTATAGAAAAACTTTGTGAATACTCTAGCATTTATTAATTGAATACACAAATTGTGTGTGTGGTATAACTCGAGCAAGACTGACTTTTAGGTTGCTATGCTCAAGTTAAAGGTCACTGTAGATATGTTTAGAAAATTATCGATATGGCTCTAGTGCCTTCCTTTATTGATGGATGGTAATAATCAGATTTTCAGTATTATGATATTTCAAGCAATTAAGATTTTAGGGTGTTGGGATCAAAGTCAAGGTTCTTGAAACTATATTTGGAAAAGCTTTGTCTTCACTGTAGCCCCTACATTTATTGATGGATTTAATGTAACTTCACACAAATATCGGATATGACTCATCCAGCAAGTTAGACTTTCAGGGTGCAGTGGCTAGTTTTAGAAAAAAATTGCCAACATTCTAACGCCTGCATTTATCAAAGGCGTTTTATGTAACTTTACACAAATGTTTGGAATGATAATATCTCAAACTAGTATGACTTTCAGGGTCGTGGGCTCAAGGTCAATGTTACTGTGGCTATTTTTAGAAAACAAATTTTATCGCTCTAGCGCCTATATTTATTGATGGATTTTAATGTAGATTCACATAACTTTTAGGAAGCAAGCTCGAATTTCAGGGTCCTGAGCTTAAGTCAAAGTCAGAGTGGCTGTTTTTAGAAAAAAAAAAAAAAACAGAAACTTTTTCATGGATGTAGCTAGCACCTACCGATCAATGGATTTTGATATTACTTCACACAAATGTTTGAATTGATAATATTCTCAAGCAAGATCAACATTCAGGGCTCTGGACTGAATGACATGGACACAGTGGCTTTTTTTAGAAAAAAAAACAAACCTTGTTATGGCTCTAGTTTATTACATTTATGGATGGATTTTGCTTGTAAACAGCTAGATTGGTTTTGATTGAATTTCACAGACATATTCCTTGGGTCACTGCCAATCAAAATTGTTCAAACCCTCCACGCCACCTTACTATATTACCTACCATTTCATTTGTACAGTATGGATTAGGGGACCGAGTGCATAAAGCAGAAAAATTCATTTCGCACATGATACACATGATGGATCGTACTATTATGGCTATACGTCAGACTTACGCCAGTCTTACTAACTTCATGTTTTACTGACATCAAAAAACATGTGATAAAATATTGCGACAAAGTCTTCGAATGATCAGGCAGAAATCTGTTTCGGTCTTTAAAAAATTCTAATGGAGTTTTAAATAAATTGAAATCCAGGCGTTTTCGTGCTTCAAGTCTGTCTACTTATGATTTTTCCACCCTTTACACTACACTTCCTCATAATCTTATAAAAGAAAAATCTTAATGATTTAATTGAATGGACATTTCATAGGGAAGACTCCCTGTATCTTGCATGTAATGTAAGAAATGCCTTTTTCACTTCTGAAGAGCATAAAAATTATACTTTATGGTCATGTCAGAAAGTGTGTGAAGCACTCACCTTTCTACTTGACAATATTTACATAAGATTTGGTGCTAAGTTATTTAGACAAGTTGTGGGTATTCCGATGGGTACTAATTGCGCACCACTTGTGGCTGATCTGTTTTTGTTCTGTTATGAGAGAGACTTCATGATGTCCCTTTCTACTGAAAACCAGTCTAACATTATTGAAGCTTTTAGCTCCACTTCTAGATATTTGGATATTTATTAAATATTGATAATACCTATTTCGATGGTTTGATCAGTCAAATTTACCCCCCAGAACTTCAGTTGAATAAAGCAAACTGTCTTCTAATACCGAGGCCCCGTTTTTGGATTTACATCTATCTATTGTAGATGGGTTTGTTTCTTGCAAAACTTATGAAAAACGCGGTGATTTTGATTTTGAGATTGTAAATTTTCCTTTTTTGGATGGTGATGTTCCTCGTGCGGCATCCTATGGCGTTTATATTTCGCAATTAATTCGATTTGCTAGAGTGTGTAGTCATGTAACTGACTTCAACACTCGTAATAAATTGTTAACGGCCAAACTTCTTAATCAGGGTTATCGGTACTATAAACTACGAAAAGCCTTTTCAAAATTTTATAGACGTCATTCTGATTTAATTTCAAAATTCAATATTGGACTTAAATCTCTTCTGCAACAAGGTCTATCGGAACCCGAATTTTATGGTGACTTAGTATATAAATTCAGAAAAATATATAACCGCAATGACTTCAGCACCCAATCTCGTAAAATCATTCTTCGATATAAAAATATTGAATACAACATAAATGTTATACGACAGACTGCATGCATGGTAGTTGACCCAATGACGGTTGACAACTTTGCTTCCCTCTTTAAGTGCACGCCGGTGGGTCAGGCCTCAGATTCTATGACGGTTCCAAGGTAAAGGCTTATGTTGGTTTGTACCTGATGCTCTTTCTCTGGTCGGGCCCGTCGGAGTCTAACTGTTGGTTTTCTTTTGCTCGAGCATTTCAGTGGTTTCTTGATGTCGAGTCCTCACCGTTGTATCATCTCTGTGGTTGTTTGATTTTTGTGTTCACGGAGATGTTGCACTGATGAGCTAGGAGGCCTTCATGCGGACTGAACAAATTATTTGTCTTAATCGCGACGGAAGTAAGGGCGAGGATTGTGGCCACGTAAAATCGATTTAAGCCATCCCCTCCCCCCCCCCCCCCAGTGGAATTCGTTTCCGCTGACCCAAGGCGGTTCTTCTGTCGCGGTTTATTTTTGTTATGGTTTGTCTTTGGGTGTTTGTGACGCTTATGTTATTTTATTTTGGATAGCCTATTGGCCATTTTGTGGGAAAGTAACTGTCCTTTTGGCTTTCAGCTATTGATGTTTCCATTAGGGTCTGTTCTTTCATGTTTATGTTTCTTTCCCTTTGTTGTCTCTGATGGGAGCTGTGGGTTAATTGTATCGATTCCTGATCATTGCATCCACTGCTACTTTACTCCAGTCGCAACTAAGTTCTACCAACGCCCGCTTTAAGTTTAAGACAGTCATACGCTGATCTCATCACGAAAACACGCCTATATAAATTTGACCCCCTTGAACCCCACTTTTATATAGTAAAACTGGAGTTTAAGGGGGTATTCATTATTTTTCTTATTTCTGCTCAAAAACATAGATTGTGGGTACTCGATAGAACCGCCTCGTCGAGGCGGTTCTATCGAGTCCCCGCAATCTATGTTTTGAGCTCAAATAAGAAAAATATCATAATTTGTCATCTTAAAATTTCTATTTTTTTGCCCCAAAATTGGAAATATATTTGTATAGGCGTTTTTTCGTAATGTGTGGGATCCATAGCCCTCTTGTTTAAATCCGACTCGAATAACGAACAACCTTGTGAGGACATTTTAAAAATTGATGATTGAATTTTAAATTCTCAAATACCTGATGCTGAAATTTAAAGTGTATCGATTCTTTGAAGAACAACAAAGCTTGTTCTAATGATAATATAAATAACAAGTATATCAAAAGCAGTTCGGATATTGCGCTACACTTATATTAACTGCTTCTTTAATCTCATTCTAGAGTCGGGTATTTTTTAAACGTCTGTTTTAAACATTAGACACCATAAATTTCTAGAACACTATAACATAAATGTATACTAGATGAGCACCAGGCTGGTTTCAGACCGGGATATTCAACCACTGACCATATTTTCACTCTTTATGCGCTCAGTGGAATACTCAGTTCTAAAAATGTAAGACCTTTGTGCTCATTGACTTCAGCAAAGCTTTTGATTCTGCTTGGCGAGGTGGCTTATTCACCATATTTGCATTATTTGCTGGCCCCCAGCTTGCACATTGTTAATATTTGAAAAACAGGTAACCAGACCCCCTGACCTTTTAAGGTCAGGGGGTCTGGTTACCTGTTTTTCCAACACTGATAACCTTCAGACTAGGAACCAGCAGATAATGCAAATAAGGTGAATAGACAAAAGTTTAAATCTTAACATCAAACTTAAGGTAATTTCTTTCGTATATTTACAATTTGTACCAAGATATAAAATCGTGCGTCTCTTTTAATGGATCCGACTCTACCTTCTTTCAAAGCTATATAGAGGAGTGCAACAAGGCAAAAATCTGTTACCTGTTTTACTCGCATTATTTTTGAACGATTTGGAAAGTTTTCTCACAGAGAATAACTGCAGTGGTCTAAATGTCGTAAGACGCGCCCTACCAAACTCCAGCAAATCGAGTGATCTAGGCTCTAACTATATACAGGACACCCCACTGGTTCTAATATCGAACTCTGCAACAAATATATATATACAATATATTTATTTTCATGACGAAACAATATACATGTAGTGATTGTTTGTATACAACAAATAAGTACAAGGTAAAAATGATCATGTCGAATACATTGGTTTAGTAAATAAACTACTACATCCAACATTGAATGAGAATACAAACAGAGTTGTCTACCTTGCAGCTGTCATTATACCTTATAGATTGGAACACTAAATATTCAAATATAAACAAAGCTACAAACTCAAAATACTTAATAATGTGATGAGAATAGAAATGTGTGATGAGATAATAAGATGCTGTAACATATCTGCAACAAATATATATACAAAACATTTATTTTGATGAAGAAGAAATATACACGTAGTGATTGTTTGTATATGCCAAACAAGTACAAGGTAAGAATGATCATGTGACATGTTATTTTAACTCTAAAATTTTGCAAACTACAGAGGAGTTCTATGCAATTGGATTTGTCTACCGTTCTACCTACATTGAACATATTTGGGACAAGCCAAGGAGCGGACTATGGGGATAAGGGCCACGGGCCTATACATGTGTATTTAGCCTATGACATATTTCCTCCCTTTGTGGAATGGCGTCCCAACATTCATCAAACACAGGTATATTAAATAATTGAAATAATGTTGTCTTGAATACAGCTCTGACAGCACCCATGGTACTTTTAAGTCATGTCCTAAAAGTAAAATATGGATGTCATATGAAAAGTAAAAGAAAGTGCATTCATAAATTTTACCCTGTCACATGTCTTGCAAAAGTATAATCAGTCTTTCTCGTGTCGAAAAACAAAGACACAAATGCAAGACTGACATGAAAATCAACTTTGCACTGCTGAAAAAAAATCAAAATATGCCAGTTTTGAATGAAATCGACATCAGCTGTCTTGGTCAACGTAATTCTAAGAAAAAAACAACATTAAATACATTAATGATACAGTGTCAGCAAGTGCTCCATGGATATTTTGAAATGCTGCAACTGAAAAACAAAATGCACCACATGCATAACTGTAAAATAAATGAAATGATGGTACATCAGCCAATGACAAATACTGTAGCTAAATTTCTGCTGAAATCCTCTCGGTTGAAGAATACAAAAAAGTTATTGTTTGTATGGCCCACCTGTTACAAATTAACAAGTAATGTGCTTTGTCTGCTAACCCATCACTACAGGACTGCGACCCAACTCAGTCCATCAGCTGAAGTATATAGAAAAAGTCTGAAAATAAACATTTAAAAACATAAAACAGTGATGCATATATACACTTTTAAAACTCACTGTCACAGATAAACAACCTGGTCTGGATCCGCAAAAAATGTGTGCTGCTGGCCAATCATCCATTCATCCGAAGTCATCCAACGGGGTTTCCTTCCGCCACCGTCGTTGGATGAACTCACAGAGACTGGAGATGAACTGCCTGGAGATGAACCAGATGACCGAGGAAGAAGGCCTGTTTCACAAGCTTTACGACGCCTTGGTAATTTATATTTACCTCCTGATTGCTGGTCATCCGGATTGCTGGCATTAGATAATACTTTCGGTCGCTGTGCCATCTATGTCAAAAACAGCAAAAAAAAAAACAAAAAAAAAACAGACGTATCTGAAGAACATGGCAAATCGGCCGATGGTTTATCCATGGCAGCATTTCGCTGACCAGAACTTTCAGTGACGGTATTCTCGCCATCAGCTTCTTCCTCCACTTCCAGGTGGGAGCAGCAAGCTCCTGTTTAGCAGTCTGGTTTTCTTTGAACGAGTGTTCTGCCGTTTGACCGCATACACAGGTATGCTCCCGTTCGGCTGCTCTACTATAATGTAGGGGTCCTGCTCCCACCGATCTCCAAGCTTGTGCTAGCCTTTAATGCCAACTCTTCGGACAAGCACCAGGTCACCAGGCTGCAAAACAGAGTTCCTCACATTGGAATCGAAGTTCTTCTAATGGACTGCAGCGCTCTGTTTTGCTTCTTCTTCAGGAGTCTGTAAGCGAAGTTCAGGCGATCTCTAAGTTTTCTTATGCAGTCCGAATGACAAGTTCGAGACAGCCTATTTGGGGTCAGACCTACAAAAGCATCAACACTTATACTAGGATGACGCCAAACATAAGAAAATAAGGAGGATACCCTGTGCTGTCGTGCAAAGTGGCATTGTAGGCGTGCATGTCGTAGGAAGCACCCTACCTAACCCAAGCAAATCCCTGAGATGTAGGCTCTAAACTCTATACAGGACACCCCACGTGTTCTTTGATCGAACTCCGCAACAAATATATATACAAAATATTTGTTTTCATGAAGAAGCAATATATATGTAGTGATTGTTTGTATACAACAAACAAGTACAAGGTAAGAATGATCAGGTGACATGTTAGTATTATCGGTAAAAATTTGGAAAATACAGAGGAGTTTTATGCAACTAGCTTTGTCTACCATTCTACCTACAGTAAACATACTGGGGACAAGCCAAAGAGCGTACTGTGGGGATAAGGGGACCAGGGACCTATAAATGTGTATTTAGCCTATGACATAACTCTGAAAATTTTGGAAGACGACCTTAACAGTTATATCAAAATATTTGTTTTGCTTTATGCTGGTGGCACTGTAATTTTTGGAACTGATTAAGTTAACTTTCGAAACAACCTGAACGCCTTCGGAGTTTAACTGTCTGTTTTCTTTTGCTCCAGCATTTTAGTGGTTTCTTGCTGTCGAGTCCTCACCGTTGTTTCATCTCTGTGGTTGTTTGATCTTTGTGTTCACGGAGATGTTGCACTGGTGAGTTATGAGGCCTTCATGTGGACTGAACAAATTATTTGTCTTAATCGCGACGGAAGTAAGGGCGAGGACTGTGGCCACGTAAAATCGATTTAAGCCCCCAAGTGGAAGTCGTTTATTTTTGTCTATGGGTGTTTGTGTCGCTTATATTACTTTATTTTGGATATTGGCCATTTTGTGGGAAAGTAGCTGTCCTTTTTGGCTTTCCGCTATTCATGTTTCCATTTGGGTCTGTTGTTTCATGTTTTTGTTTCTTTCCCTTTGGTGTCCCTGATGGGAGCTGTGGGTTAATTGTATCGATTCCTGATCATTGCCTTCACTTCTACTTTGGGTACTAGCAAATCTGGAAATTTGACATAAATTTCGATAAAACTAAATGTTTTTGGGTCATTTAATGTTGATAGGTTCAACTTCAAACTTGGTGAAAACACCATTGCTATATGTAATGATTTTTAATACTGAGCTGTTCGTTTCACAAAAAGCAGAAGTTTTTTCAAAGCTAGGGAACATACTGTTGACCAGGCTTTGCATGATACGTTGTATCCGGGACATACTTGTTTCGGTCGGCCATTTAGATGTCTTTCTCAAAGATTTTGTTCTGCTAAGATGTCAATATCCTGAACTCTCTTGACATACACGCACGAGTGTTAACTGAAAAAAAAAATCTGTTCTGCGCTGTTCTGTTCTGACAAACGTATACTCCTGGCCTCATATTGTTCAGGCATATGCAGGATTTCAGGCTTTTAGAGCTTGATTTTGTCTTAATTCAGTCTGCAGGTTTTGATTTTTTGCTTCCGTTATTCTGTTAAAAAATGCCCTTTAACCCTTATCCACCATAATGAATTTATTGAGCGACACCCCTTTCTGACTATCAAAGAATCAACTTACTTGATATCTATTAATTCAATTCACAAACTGCATCACAAACAAGGTAGATCCTGATCAGATGGCTTCTTCAGCTATCTGATCTGGATCAATACTGCTTGTCATCACGAAAACACGCCTATATTATATTGACCCCCTTGAACCCCACTTTTATACAGTAAAACTGGGGTTTACAGAGGTAAACCTTATTGTTCTTATTTCTGCTGAAATACAGATTGTGGGTACTCGTTAGAACCTCCTCGATGAGGCGGTTCTAACGAGTACCACCAATCTTTATTTTGAGCAGAAATAAGAAAAATATCACAAGTTTTCATCTTAAAATTTTCATTTTTTTCGGCGATAAAGGTTACAATGAATTTGTATAGGCGTGTTTTCGTAATGTAAAGGTAGTGGTTGTCGTGTTCGGCAGAATATTGGTTAAGGCTGGAAACTTTGGCCTTTCAAGCAGAGAGAGAAGTTTTTGTCAGTATGAGGCCTGATACTCACCTTCTAAATGAGTCAGTTTATTGAACACCCCTCTAAGCCCCAATTTACATACAGAAATCTGGGGTTTACACTTTACAGGGATATAGATTATTATTTTTTCTTAAATACTGCTCCAAGACCTAGATTATGGGTACCGTTAATACCGCCTCAGCAGGCCTCGGTAGCTCAGTCGGATACACGTCTAACTGGTGATCAGGAGGACGCGGGTTCGATACCTGCCGGGGTCGGCAACATTCTTTCGTGGAGATTGATTATGAAATCTTTTATACGGTCATTCTCTCCCTTCCGCTGATTCAAGAAGGGCAGCTGTCAGTTTCTGGAGAAAGAATGTGCACTGTAATGGTTAACCGCTTACGCATAAGCCTGTCCAGGAAAGTGTGGATAGATAAACTGACCGGCTCAAAAATGATTTAAAATAGTGTTGACTGGGCCGTTAAACTCTAAAACAAACAAACAAAGAAACACCTCAATGAAGCCGTTCTAACGAGCAAAAGACATAGCTTGCTGATACCCGTTGCAACCAAACCCTAATATTTAAGAAAAATATCACAGATTTTCAAGAGAAAAGTAACCAATTTACAGAAAGGAACGAATGTACTCTGTATCGTAAATGAAACGTCATTTGCCCTTTTTGTACGAAATGGAATCTTCCTCCTTATATATAGCAGGAGTCCATTTCAAAATTTAGGGTGTCAGGTTGTGTTTTCCCCAAAATTGATTATTGATTTGGAAATTGACTTTTTGCGCGTTCCGCGGCGTCTGATCTGGGCCTGCGCTGTTTGCCAAATGCCCGTTTTGGGTTTCTGGTACTAAATGGGTTAATTCCTCGCTTCTTAGCAAATCAATGTTCAGCATCCTTGTATTATCTGTGTGTAATAAGTCGCAGTTTGACGGCCCAGTAAACAACATCTAGGTCAGTTTACCTAACCTCAGTTTTCCTAGACAGGCTGACCAGTACAGTGCACTTTCTGTCGCCATAACTTGACAACTGCCCTTCTTGAAGCAGTGGAAGGGAGATAATGATCGTTAGATAATCTCCTTCTGCTGGTTCTATCTCTCCGCCTAACTCCTGTAAAACCATTTGGAAGCATAATGTCTGTATCCTAGAAGATCAGTCTATCATTGTATTGTGTTGATGTACTCTGTATTACTTTCTGTCAATTGTGGAACCCACGGAGACGCAAATATAGGCCAAGCCTACGCCCAATCCGTGCCATATATATGTCTGTATTATGTACATATGTATAATGACTGATAATTGGAATAAATAAATATATAAATAATCTCCACGAAAAGTAGAAGTAAAACAAAGATCAGGAATTGATACAATTAACTTACTCCATCCATAAAAGACACCAAAGGGAAAGAAATACAAACATTAAGCGACCAGACCATAATGGAAACCTAAACAAAGGAAGGCCATATGGACAGTTACTTTCCCACAAAATGGCCATATGGCCATCCAAAATTAAAAGACACAAGTGATACACACAGTAAGTAACAAACAACAACATAAATAAATCGCCACAGAAGAGCCGCCTTGGAACGGTCAGTGGAAGATTTCCACTGGGGGGCTTAAATCGATTTTACGTGGCCATAATCCTCGCCCTTACTTCCGTCGCGATTTAGACAAATAATTTGTTCAGTCCGCATGAAGGCCTCCTAACTCATCAGTGCAACATCTCCGTGAACACAGAAATCAAAGAACCACAGAGGTGAGACAACGGTGAGGACTCGACAGCAAGAAACCACTGAAATGCTGGAGCAAAAGAAAACCAACAGTTAGACTCCGATGAGCCCGACCAAAGACAGAGCATCAGGCACCAACCAACATTATCTCTTTAATTTTCAATAAGCCTTTACGTTGGAGCCGTCATAGAATCTGAGGCCTGACCCACCGGCGTGCAATTAAAGAGGGAAGCAAAGTTGCCAACCGTGATTGGGTTAACCACCATGCATGCAGTCTGTCGTATAATATCCATGTTGTACCCAATCTTTTTATATCGAAGAATGATTTTACGAAATTGGGTGCTGAAGTCATTGCGGTTATATATTTTTCTGAATTTATATACTAAGTCACCATAAAATTCGGGTTCCGATAGACCTTGTTGCAGAAGAGATTTAAGTCCAATATTGAATTTTGAAATTAAATCAGAATGGCGTCTATAAAATTTTGAAAAGGCTTTGCGTAGTTTATGGTACCGATAACCCTGATTAAGAAGTTTAGCCGTTAATAATTTATTACGAGTGTTGAAGTCAGTTACATGACTACACACTCTAGCAAATCGAATTAATTGCGAAATATAAACGCCATAGGATGGCGCACGAGGAACATCACCATCCAAAAAAGGAAAATTTACAATCTCAAAATCAAAGTCATCGCGTTTATCATAAATTTTGCACGAAACAAATCCATCTACAATAGATAGATGTAAATCCAAAAACGGGGCCTCGGTATCAGAAGAATTTGCTTTATTTAACTGAAGTTCTAGGGGGTAAATCTGACTGATCAAACCATCAAAATAGGTATTATCAATATTTAATAAATCATCTAAATATCTAGAAGTAGAGCTAAAAGCTTCAATAATTTCAGATTGGTTATCAATGGAAAGCGACAAAATGAAGTCTCTTTCATAACAATACAAGAACAGATCAGCCACAAGAGGTGCGCAATTAGTACCCATCGGAATACCCACAACTTGTCTAAATAACTTAGTACCGAATCTAATATAAATATTGTCAAGTAGAAAGGTGAGGGCATCACACACTTTCTGACATGACCAAAGTGTATAATTCTTATGCTCTTTAGAAGTGAAAAATGCATTTCTGACATTACATGCAAGATAGAGAGAATCTTCTCTGTGAAAAGCCCATTCAATTAAATCATTAAGCTTTTCTTTTATAAGATTATGTGGAAGTGTAGTGTAAAGAGTGGAAAAATCGTAGGTAGACAGACTAGAAGCACGAAACTGTCTAGATTTCAATTTATTTAAAACCTCATTCGAATTTTTTATAGACCAAAACAGATTTCTTCCTGATGTTTCAAAGACTTTATCACAATATTTAATTACATGCGTTTTAATAGCAGTAAGACATGAAGTTAATAATTTAGAAAGTTCAGTAGTAGTGCAAGAACTAGAATTTGCAATAAACCGTGCTTTGTAAGGTTTTTTATGAAGTTTTGGTAACCAGTATAGCGTAGGAAGCTTGTCTTGGCCTTCGTTAACACACACAGCAAACTTGGTGGCTGAAAGACAAACATGTTTATCTACTATAGCTCTCTCTTCAGCCAAAGGCTGAAGTTCATAGGCCTTAGTACCACCAAGCTCCTGCTTAAGCGTGTTAACATAGTGGAGCCGTCACACAACGACGACGTTGTTAGCGGCCTTGTCTGCAGGGGCCAAAACAAACTTCCTATGAAATTCTTGAATACCTAGTTTAAGATGACGTAAAGACGTCTTGGGCTTAGGAGGTAATAAGTTAGTATTTTGAGAATAGAAAGAAATGCGTTTATTCACTAGTCTTAAAATGCTAAGTTTCCAGTCCTTTAGGGCTTTATACTCAACATACTCTCGCTTACACCATCGATTACCGAATTCATTCAAGGAAGCAGCGATTTCATCTCTACATTTACTGAAATCAATTTTAGAAGGAAACCGATATTTCGGTCCTTTAGAAATTATATTCCTTATCCTAGAATCAGGAATAATTTTCAAATTGCCAGTAATTACATGACCAGCAGCAGGATAGCAATACTTTGAGTTTTTACAATCACATGAATCAGGAGTATTAGTATCAATATCAAGATCTGAAACAAGTTTATTGAAATTAAAAATGATAGATCTAACAGAATTTTCCGAGACAGGATGTCTATCTGAGCTTAAAATACCGGCCTTAGTCGCAAATGTAATAAACATGAAACACAAAATAGACAACATTTAATAAATTGTTACTAGACCTTTCAGAAAAAAATCTGAAACCTTCATAAATTCTACTATCATAGTCATGATTTTGCCAAGTACATAAATCTTAAACCGGCCCCGATAGCTCAGTTGGTAGAGTGTCCGCTCCGGGGAACGGGAGGTCACGGGTTCGATCCCGGGCCGCGACATACAAAAGTCGTTAAGAATGGTACTAGCTGCTCCTCGCTTGGCACTCAGATTTACGGGGTTATTGCAAATGTGCTTATTGCAAATGGACTGGTCGACCCAGTGTCAGGATAATGTGACTGGGTGTGGTATCATGTAATGTGTCATAAAATTTTCGTTTTTTTTTAGGTGGTAAAGTTTACAATGCATTCGTATAGGCGTGTTTTCGTAATGGATGCATTTTGCAGCCATGGAAACACATCACTGAAGACTATCACTTGCAAAGTATTTCCTGTTTTCAAAAAAAACGATGCTAGTTTAAAACAAGCTTTAATTTGTAACCGAGCTTGTGTTTTCACTTCACTCGGTATTTAAGGGCGTATAGTTGAAAAGAGCATGACAGGGACAAACGAATTGATCATCTCGGTCGCCACAAGCAAAACCTGCATTTTTGCATAAATACCTATGCGCATGGCTGTTTGAAGCGATTGTCAAATGGACCGAAAGCCGTGCTCAAACAGCAAAAACCACGTTCAAATCATGAAATTCGCGTGCTGTTTGAACATGGATTTTGAGCTTTTGATATTATAAGACGGGCCTTGCTTTGTTTACGTTACGTTGAATTTTGATCCAGCAGAATTATGTCCTCTGGATCGATGTAGACATTTTGGCCATGTGTTTCTTGGAGAATATTCAGTTTCTAGAATGTCTGCATGGCTACTGCATATGCCAAACAAATTACTCATCTAGTGAGGCATATGACAGGGACACTCATCACCTTAAGTGATTTCTAGTTTATTGCACCAAGCGTGTACAATGCGGTGTCGCAAAGAAGGCAGTGCCTTAATTTCATATTATTATAAGACGGCCATTGCTTTCTTTACGTTACGTTGAGCGACGTAACGTTATCGCACTGAACGTAGCGTTTTAGGATTCTATGATGACGTCAGAGGGTCACTGCATGACAACGCCATTGTAAACAACATTCTGAACTTGCCGCCATTTTGGTTTTCATGTCGCATTTAAAGAAAATCAAAATTTGCTGTCGGAATCGTAAGCTATGCAAGAACAACGGTCATCCATGGTTATTTCATTGCATTAACATTTGCCAGATCCCTCGGAAGATATTTGAACATTCGGCCTAGCGGCCTCATGTTCAAACAGCTTCCTCGGTACCCGCCGAATGTTAATGCATGAAAAACCATGGTTGATCCATATATTATTGCATGAAATCCAATCAGAATAGCTGTTTGAAGATATTCTTGGATGGGCTAGGTGTTCAAACAACATCATGGAATTCACGTGCTGTTTAAACATGGGTTTTGAATTTTTGATATCCCGAGAATGACCTTGCTTTCTTTACGTTACGTAGAGCAGCGTAACGTTGTCGCACTGAACGTAGCGTTTAAAATTTTATGGTGACGTCAAAAACGTAATTGTGGAATTGATGTCGATTTGCCGCCATTTTCGTTTTACAGTCGCATTTGAAGAGTAATATGGCATGTCAGTTATATACGTAGAATCGTAAGTTATTCTAGATTATGGATCATCCATGGTTATTTCAATTTGCAAATCCCTCGAAAGATATTTGAACACTCGGCCTGAAGGCCTCGTGTTCAAACAGCTTCCACGGGACCCGGCAATGGTTAATGCATGAAAAACCATTGATGATCCCTATATTCGAATATGTGCGCTCATCAAAGAGGCTGATTAATCTGGGCATTAGCACAGCCTGATCAGTCTTCTCTGTACGGTTTATATATGCCCGTTGACCTAGAGTTTCTGTGGGCAGGGCAGACACTGTTCTGCCAGAGCTGAAGCCTAGCTCTCATTATACTTAATACGCATGCGCGTGAATTGTTGTTTGATTTGATGATTTACATCCCGGACAATACTATTTAGATCATTTTGAAGATGCCTATGAGATTGCCAATAGTCATGTGCGGTCCGTTTCAGCTCTGCGTCGAAGCAACGGGCATCCCAATCTCTTTTCTTAAGCCCCGACGGGCGGGGATCCCATGTACGTGATGTAAATATATTTGCAATATAGAGAAATCACCTAAGCATACAGTAAATACATGGTTAGTGTCTTTAATAAAAAAATATAATCGATGAGCCTTAGACAATTTTATAGGGGCGAGCCCCTATAAAATTGTCGGAGCGAACCGATTTTATTTTATTATTAAATACACTAACCATGTATTTAGTTTATACCGCAACTCAAAACAATCAAGGGTTTCGCAATAATTAAGCAAATTAAGCAAATAAGACAGTAGACAGCGTGGCAGGTTAAACGACATTCAGTGCCATGGCGCGCACACGTTGTACAACGTGACATCAAATAGTTCTAAATTTCTGACGTCACCGCGCCACAGAGACGTTGGAAACAACATGGACGCTCGAATAAAAGTTTGTCAGCGCTTAACATTCTGTATGAAAAATCTACAAATAAATAGTTTATTTCAGCTTTAGAAATGATTTTCGAGGTTAAGACGCAACCGCAGTAGCAGTGCGCAATTATTCCAACGGACCATTCAAACCAGGAAAGCCCGAGAAGGTAAGAATTAAGCTTAAACTTCTGAAAATCTGATTAAATAAATATTGCAGAGCTCATAACTTGCTGTTTGGTTGTTTTCCCGTGTTCAAAAGGTTGCATGTTATTGTTTACATTAGCGAATTAGGGACCTGGGGTTGGTAACTCGAAGCCATCGTAAATATAGCAACTTAAGATGTACTTAAGACATAATTAAGGTGACCACCGTAAAATTTATGGTCTCGTTATGCCGGTAACTGAAAACCTGTCGTATCGTTTCCATAAAGTTACGACCATCTTATCACTTACGATTTACCTGTGTAATTTTTAATCTCGTGCAAAGCACTTCGGAAACTTTTGTAAGCCAGGGCATAGCAAAATAAAATATCTATCTATCTATCTATCTATCTTCTGATACTGCGTCGGTCACATTTGACCATTACCGCAGGTGTATATTACATACACTCCAGTTTTGCAGGATGAAAGCCTACACAGTAATCATGTAATTACGGTAGGGATCTTTAACCTGCACAGGGGATGGTTCTCCCTGCACAGGGGGCCTCCAGTTAACGTCCCGATCCGAAGGACGGTGCACTTAATGACATTCATCCCTGCAAATGATGCCAATGGAGCGTGTTCGGACACCGAAATTTTATCGCCGCTGCCGGGGATCGAACCCGGGACCTCTAGCATCAGAGGCAAGTGCACTAACCACTGAGCTATCACGCTCCATAATAACGCTTAACATCTTACTATAAATGATAATACCGGGATTTGGCAGCCTTGTTGGAGCCTTTTCTGCCAAAAAAGGCTTGGGTAGCGGTATCATAATTTGTTTGTTTGTGTGTTTTGGAGTTTAACGGCACAGTCAACACTATTTAGGTCATTTTTGAGCCGGTCAGTTTTCCTATCCACACTTTTCCTGGGCAGGCTTATTACCAGTACAGTGTGCATTCTTTCGCCAGAAACTGACAACTGCCCTTCTTGAATCAGCGGAAGGGAGAGAATGGCCGTAGAAAAGATTTCATGATCAGTCTCCACGAAAGACTGTTGCCGACCCCGGCAGGTCTCGAAGCCGCGTCCTCCTGATCACCACTCAGACGCGCATCCGACTGAGCTACCGAGGCCGGCAGCTGTATCATAATAGGCAAGGTTCTAAATAAACTATGGGATGAGAAACAATGACACAACTGGCGACCCCTTCTCTACATTTCCTCCTGATTTGCCATGCATGAGCAAGTTGATGGGGCATATTGGTTCAGTCTTGTCCGTCTGTCTGTCTGTGTGTCTGTCCGTTACGCTTTCACCCTGTAGGAAACTCAAGAATGGTTTGAGCTAGGATCTCGAAATTTCATATATGGAATGTGCATGAAAAATAAGCGGACACGTATTTTATTTATTTTTTTTATTTTTATCGCCGGACTTGTCTTTGCAGAGTTACGCCCCTTTTCGAACTTATGCATTGCGGCTATGGGGAAACCTTGTGAACAAAATATCTGAAGAACCGCTTGAGCTAGGCTCATGATATTTAGTAGAGAGTTTGGGTCTAATGTGTAGATGGCCTGATTAACTTTTGAAGAAAATCCGAAAATATTTAATGGAGTAACGCCCCTTTTCGGACTTGTGCATTGTGGCAATGGGAAAACCTTGTGAGCAAAATATCTTTAGAACTGCTCCAGCTAGGCTCATGATATTTAGTGGACAGTTTGGGTCTAAGGTATAGATGACCTGATTAACTCTTGATGAATTTCCGAAAATATTTAATGGAGTTACGCTCTTTTTCCGACCTACGCATCGTGGCTATGGGGAAACCTTGTGAGCAAAATATCTGGAGAACCGCTTAAACTAGGCTCATGATATTTAGTAGACTATTTGGGTCTAATGTGTAGATGACCTGATTAACTTTTGACGAAATTCCGAAAACATTTAAGGGAGTTATGCCCCTTTTCGGACTTATGCATTGTGGCTATGGGGAAACCTTGATTTTTAATTATGTTTTTTTTTTAATTATGTGTCTATTGGTGGCAAGCATATGGTTGGGGCATAGTGTTTCACAAACACATTTTCTATATCATTACTAAAAGAAACCCTGTGTGCCGAGAAAAAAAGTAGATTGATGTACAACTTCTTTTCTTATGCTTCTATGTAGTGTCTGTTTCTTTCGCGATAGTTAAGATGAGGTTACGACATGCCTGAGTTGTCCTTAACTTTACGATATGGTTAAGTTGTCTCCATAGATTACGGTACTTTCGAGTTACTCACACTAATCGCTACGAGGTGACTAAGATATACTTAAGGTCGTCGTAAGCCTTAAGAGAGCTTCGAGTTACCAACCCCAGAAAAGTAGGTACGGTCTATAAACGGTCACTAGAAGTATTATAGGTCAGTAGAATGTATTATAGGTCACTACCGAGTATAGCGTGCAGATATTCGACCCCCTTTGTTAGGTTACTAGAATGCCTGGTTGCGTATAAATACCGCTTTATCATATGACGTCGTTGATCAAGAGGGGATCCCGCCGTGTAATAAAAATCGTATGACCACACGTGTAATAACACTTTGGCGGGATTAAGTAACGTCATGAGGACGTCCATGTCAACAATGCAATTTTCGTAGAAAAATTGTCAAATTAAAAGGCGATAAAATCCAATTTAAAGTAGTCATATGATAAAGAGAATCTTACACTCGTGGTCCTTTCATATGATATTTATGAAACTCGCAAAAGGCTCGTTTCATAAATATCATATGAAATGACCACTCGTGTAAAATCCTCTATTTCTGTAACAGATCAAAGACGCTGCTCTTAAAAGAAAGAATTTGCTCCAATCGAGAGAAAAATACTCCTTTAAATTCTTTCCTTTAAGAATAGCATTCGATTCCGTCTCGGGTATAAGATGATCTTTGTAGATTTTACTTTTTGTGCGTAACAATAGTTTTGTTTTGCCTTCTGTAATGTGTTTCTTTTATACTTAGCAGTGAAATTCGTGTCCAGAGTATAAGCAACAATGATGGGACTTGATACAGTTGAAAACGAGGTTAAGAAGGTGATTCATTGGCAAGAACCACAACTCCGTTTGCCATGGTATTCTAGTTATCTCCCCAGGCAATTAACTTTGTGATCGCAATAACTCCAACACCTTTTGAGATATGTTGCTGGTACATGGTATAGTTGTATATGAGGTTAAGATGAATGCCATGGTATTTTAGTTGTCTTCCCTCACAGTAAAACCTCTAGCCTACTCATTCTCATTGTGTAGAATCTTCGCTTTTGATCGAACGATTTGCCACATTTTCTGATGGCTATTTTTTAGCGTTACTATGCCTTTCTGATTCGTGTTACTACGCCTTTTTTCGCGTTATTACGCCTTTCTTTTGCATTACTACGCCTTTTGATTCGCCTAACAACGCGTTTTGATTCGCGTTACTACGCCTTTTAATTCGCGTTACTACGCCATTCTTTTGCGTTACTACGCCTTTTGATTTGCGTTACTACACCTTTCTTTTGCGTTACTACGCCTTTTTTCGCGTTACTACGGTTTTCTTTCGTGTAGCTTCGCCTTTCGATTGGCGTTGCTGTGCCTTTTGTTTTGCGTTTCTACGCCTTTTTTGCGTTGTTACGCCTTTTGTTTCGCGTAACTACGCCTGTACAGAATTTTATTTTACCTGAACCTGATTAGGCTTTCGTAGAAATCAATTTCTTGCACACCAGACAAGGAAATCCGTAATTTTACCCGGGGATAGAAATTTATGTTCTGACCCTGGTGTTCCGACCCCAAATCGAATATAATCGCGTGTTTTATAAATGCACTAGTTGATTACAACCTCATGCGCGGCGTCGTCATGCGTGACGTCACTAAACATTCCGGTGGTGTCATCACAAAATGGCGGACGTCGGTAACCGAAGTGACAGCAGCATTAAACATTCGCAATAGAAATGGAAGGTATGCAAGAAAAAGAATCCTATATGGGTGTGAGGGGTGGACAGAAAAATCCGTCCCTCGGGATCCCTGTCCGGCATCACTCGGCAAGCCTCGTGATGCCGGACAGTGACTCTCGGGACGGATTTTTCCATCCACCCCTCACACCCATATAAGATTCTTATAGTATATCAGAAACAAATAAAAAATAATATTATATGATGTTTTACACTGTGCAACTATTTAAATGTGACAATGGAATTTTATTCATTACGATAACACATCCATGTGACATAGTGCATTCTTTCATTTCTCCAAACCGAAAATCCATGTATGTGATTTTTTTCTTATTTATATTCCAAACGTAGGTCGTGGGTGCTCCTTAGAACCGCCATCTCATCGAGACGGTTCTAACGAGTAGCCACAACCTATATCTCGGAGCAGAAATAAGAAAATAATGTATACCCCTGTAAACCCCAGTTTTTATATATAAGGTGGGGTTTACGGGGGTATCCATTGCACGGACTTGTTAAAGTGAAGTAAACGTAAATAAAACAAATGTTTGTGTTATCTGACTGTTTGCATTACGCAAACACGCCTGTACAAATACATTGCCACCTTTATCGCCGAAAAATGAAAATTTTATGATGAAAAATTGTGATATTTTTCTTATTTCTGCTCAAAATATAGATTGTGGGCACTCGTTAGAACCGCCTCATTTGAGGCGGTTCTAACGAGTACCCACAATCTATATTTTAGAGCAGAAATAAGAAAAAAGGAAACCCCCGGAAACCCCAGTTTTACTATATAAAAGTGGGGTTCAAGGGGGTAAAAACTATACTGTCGTGTTTTCATGATGGACCGTCTTGCTTCAAAGATGGAATTAATTTCCAATCAAAGGCTTTGAACACCGAAATATCCTTCAATTACATGTAAGCCGTTTTATATTGTTTAATTCAAGTCACACGCATTCAATTATTTTCAGTTATAAAGTAAGACTGGCTCCCATCGTCAAACTTACAAAAATATATTTTCACCGATGTTTTCCTGATTCCAGCTGAGTTTGACCAGTCGTATGTTCTAATAGTAGAAAGAAAGACAACTTTGAAGGAAAAGAAATGTTTGGATTGTGTTTCTTGATCAAGTTAGAAAAATATGAACATACGACAGGCAGCCAGTCTATTAAAGTCTGCAGCTGTCTGACCGACTTTTTGCAGGGATGGGAGATTTCAGTGCAAAATCTATGATAAATATGCTTCGTGGCATCAGGTTGGACAAATATGGAATCTTTTGTCTTAATCAATTGAAGCCTGATGCTACAGAACCTAACTCAGTCTGCAGTGCAAAAAGGGTAGTTGTCTGGTTAACAAGCCCATCTAATAAATACAGTCGAACTTCAATGGCTCGAACACCTTTGGGACCCAGTCGAAAATCTGTTTGAGACAGGGGTAGTTCGAGCCACAGAGGCTTACTGCCAGGAGGCATAACGAGGTACTTTTTGACATATTTTCGGTGTCCTGTAATGAAAATGTATGCTGTGTGTACTCATTAGAATCGCCTCATCGAGGCGATTCTAATGAGTACACACAGCATGCATTTGCAAGACAAAAGGCTACATTTGCAAGACAAAAGACGAAAGTCTCCTAAATTATCTCGCATCATTTCTTATATAGAGGATTTCCCTAGGGGCTCAAGAACGGGTTCGACTCAGCCATGGTAAACGAGCCATCGGTGTTGGAACCATCGAAGTTCTACTGTACATGTATCCATCTAAACCCCATTTTTATAGAAACACACACACACACAAACACACACACACACACACACACACACACACACACACACACACACACACACACACACACACACACACACACACACACACAAAACAACAACAAAAAACAAACAAACACTGAACAAAAAAACTGAGGTTTACAGGGGTATACATTATTTATTTATTTCTATTCCAACACGTAGGTTATGGGTACTCGTTAAAACTTCCTAATTGAGCCGGTTCTGACTATGTTTGGAGTAAAATAAGAAACAATATCATAACTTACCATCACAAAAATGTCTGATTTTGAGACAGGAAAACATGCACTTTGTCTGATTGTTTGTTTGATTCGAGGTTTAACGCCCCAGTCAACACTGTAAAGGTCATTTTGGAGACATTGCTTCCAATTTTGTTGGACTTTTACCCGACATTGAGATGAAATGACATCTCAAGCCCTGTCGCCCAATGAAACCAATAGAGTTTATTAGCATGGACGGTCCGCCTCGCACCGCGGTTCCTGGACAGGCTTAGATCCTCTAAGCGGTTTACCAGTACTAGTGTACGGGCCGGATTCAGCTCTGCGTGGAAGCATCATGCAGCCCATATATTTCTTCAAGCCCCTATGGGCGGGGGCCATCGTTGTCATGTTAACAAGCCCGTCTAATAAATATCCATCTAAACCCCATTTTTATAGACCCCCCCCTCCAAAAAAAAAAAAATGAGGTTTACAGGGGTATGCATTATTTATTGATTTCTATTCCAACACGTAGGTTGTGGGTACTCGTTAAAACTTCCTAATTGAGCCGGTTCTGACTATGTTTGGAGTAAAATAAGAAACAATATCATAACTTATCATCACAAAAATGTCTGATTTTGAGACAGGAACACATGCACTATGTCTGTTTGTTTGTTTGATTTGAGGTTTAACGCCTCCGTCAACACTAAAGGTCATTTTGGAGACGTTGCTTTCAACTTTGCTGGACTTTTACCCGACATTGAGATGAAATGAGGTCTCAAGCCCTGCCGCCTAATGAAACCAATAGGGTTTATGGACTGTCCGACTCGAACCGCTTTGCCTGGGCAGGCTTTGATCCTCTAGGCGGTTTACCAGTACTCGTGTGCGGGTCGGTTTCACCTCTGCGTAGACACATCATGCAGCTCATCCATTTCTTCAAGCCCGATGGGCGGAGGCTCTTATATTGTCGTAATAAGCCTTTTATCTGCGCTAAGTCTTTATTGTCCATCACAGGTGGTAGTTTTGTATTTCAGATCTATTTTTTGTTTTCTATTTGGCCTCGCACAACTTCTGGGGCGATAGTGAAAGTCATCATTTTCTTCTGAGAAAGGAAGAACCCGTGAAATGAACATCCCTCTAAATCCCATTTCACACAGAGAAAACTGGTGTTTACAGAGGGGGGGGGGGGGGGGGGGTTATACATTACATTTATTTATTTTTTTTTATTTTGCTCCAATACATAGGCTGTGTGTACTCGTTGGAGTATAAATAAGAAAATATTACATATTTCATCAGAAAAATAACGAAAGAATGCACAATGTCACACGGATGTGTTATCGTAATGTCTTCCCGCATGGAAATCTACAGTAGAACTTCGATGGCTCGAACACTGAGGGCTCGTGTACCAAGGATGTGTCGAACCCATTCTTGAGCCCCTAGCGAAATCCTCTACAAACGAAATAGTGGGGGATAATTAAGAAGATTTTAGTCTTTTATCTTGCAATTGTATGCTGTGTGTACTCATTAGAATCGCCTCGATGAGGCGATTCTAATGAGTACACACAGCATACATATTCATTATAGAACATCGAAAAGATGTCTAAAAGTATCTCGTTATGCCTCCTGGCAGTAACCCTCAGTAGCTCGAACTACCCCTGTCTCGAACAGATTTTCATGGTCCCAAAGGTGTTCGAGCCATTGAAGTTCGACTGTAGTTTGTTCATGGCATCGTAAGCTTAGCGAGCTCTTGAGTAGTCAAAATAATGACTATTCTTGCAAGTACAATATCTAACGAGCTGGTATTTTCAGTAAGGTTCAATTTTTGCTGGAAAAAATATTAATAACTTTTGCAAATGCAGCAAAAATATCAACAAGTTTGCTGTATTAAATAATAAATAATTTTCATTGACACAGTATGTCAACGTACACCGGAAATATCGATTAGCGAAACGAGGAAAATTTTACTGCACATGATAGCAGGTCAGTATTTCTCAAGTTTTTCTTTCGAATTGTGTGATATTTCAGGGAAAGAATATATCCGTTACTTCAATGATACATTGATGTATATTTCTAACTACAACAAATTGTCAGAAAAATCTACCAGGGCTACGAAGAACAAAAATGACCCGCTAATCACTATTTATTTTCACATGTCTGTCACGAAATTATATTAAATGTTTTTTAAGATCTTTTATGTAGATATGGTAAATCTTATTATCGAAAAAATATAAAAGATGTTCTAGAAAATAACAACGAGACACTAACAATATTCCCAACATGTTTTCAAAGCTGTCTTTTTTTTTCGTTTTTGTTTAGTCGTTAGATGTAAGGTCGATAGCATTGTGGTGTACGTTTTATAGCAAACTCCTGCTTGTAGTGTACGGTAGATAGCAGAAAAAAATCTTCGTGAAAAGCTTGTTTTTAGGTAGAAGCTGATTATTTTGACGTATACAGATATACTATTGTCAGTCGAATGTACTACACAGGTCTGTTCCTGAAAAAGACAGGACAGTTAACTGGTGAAACGCAAAGCCAGGACCTGTTGTTGGGAAAATCTTTTAAAATGTTCTCCTCTGAAATGGCAAGGGCCAAGTCTTTGATATTTGGTGTGAAGCTTTCTCTAGTGAACCTCTATCAAGATTGTTCAAATTAAAGCCCTAGGGCAAAAATGCCCCGGCCCTGGAGCCCTTTGATTTTGCATAGACTTATATAGGTGAACTCTTTAAAAATCTTCTTGTCTGAAACCAGAAGGCTCAGGTATTTGATATTTGGTATGAAGCTTCGTCTACTGGACCTGGACCAAGCTTGTTCAAGTTATAGCCCTGGGGCCAAAAATGGCCCCGCCCCGGGGCCCTCTGGTTTTACCTAGAACTACCAACATTGTTCAAATTATAGCCCTGGGGCAAAAAATGGGCCTGACCCGGGGCCAACATATTCTACATAGATTTATATAAAGAAAACCTTTGAAAATGTTCTTGTCTGAAACCAGAAAGTCAGAAACTTTTATATTTTGTTTGAAGCTCCATCTAGTGGACCTCTACCAAGATTGTTAAAAAAATAGACATGGGGCCCAAAATGCCCCCGGCCCGGGGCCCACTTGTTTTACATAGACTTAGAATTTATCAGTCTTTGAATTTACTGCCTATTCGAACTTCGCAAAATTGCAGTATGATTCCTCTGGCTTCCTTTGCCGGATCATTACAGGGTCACTGATGAGGCTTTATTAGCCGAAACTACGTAGTATGACCCATCTTCCTTCTTATGAATGTTTTCATTGCTCTTAAAGGAACTCATTTTTGATTTTTATTTGCCTTCACTGCAGCTGGTGTTGTGCCGTGTGGCGGCCGTAAAACGTCTCCCCGTACATCAACCATAGTGCAGTTTATATTTTACTTTTGGTTCTTTGAGATCAGCGTGAATATTCTGAGAAATCAGAAATAAATTATTTGTTTAGACTCATATTCTAGACAGGTTTTTAATTATTTGGACCCCATTTTGATTTATATCAGTCTTTGAATTTACTGCCTATTCGAACTTCGCAAAATTGCAGTATGATTCCTCTGGCTTCCTTTGCCGGATCATTACAGGGTCACTGATGAGGCTTTATTAGCCGAAACTACGTAGTATGACCCATCTTCCTTCTTATGAATGTTTTCATTGCTCTTAAAGGAACTCATTTTTGATTTTTATTTGCCTTCACTGCAGCTGGTGTTGTGCCGTGTGGCGGCCGTAAAACGTCTCCCCGTACATCAACCATAGTGCAGTTTATATTTTACTTTTGGTTCTTTGAGATCAGCGTGAATATTCTGAGAAATCAGAAATAAATTATTTGTTTAGACTCATATTCTAGACAGGTTTTTAATTATTTGGACCCCATTTTGATTTATATCAGTCTTTGAATTTACTGCCTATTCGAACTTCGCAAAATTGCAGTATGATTCCTCTGGCTTCCTTTGCCGGATCATTACAGGGTCACTGATGAGGCTTTATTAGCCGAAACTACGTAGTATGACCCATCTTCCTTCTTATGAATGTTTTCATTGCTCTTAAAGGAACTCATTTTTGATTTTTATTATACAGGGAAACCCTTCAAAAATCTTCTTGTCTGAAACCAGAAGACCTGATATTTGGTATGAAGCTTCACCTTGTAGACTTCTACCAAGATTGTGCAAATTATAGCCCTGGACCAAAATGGCCCTCCCCGCAGTCCCCGGGGGTCTACTTGTTTCACTATGGATCTGGTGAGCGATCCAGGGCCATCATGGCCCTCTTGTTTATTTAATATTCACTTAGTTTAGTTTTTTTAGTTTATACTAATTTATTTTAGTTCGATTGCGATGAAAGCTTCAAGCTTATTGAATCGCTCTCGAACACTCATTCCGGGTGTTTTCACGCGCGCGAGAGAGAGAGGCAGTGGCTTTTACACCACTGCTACCCATTTACACCTGGGTGGAGTGGGGCAGTGTCATTACGTGTCTTGCCCAAGGACACACCTCGATACCGGTGGCCGGATTCGAACGCACAACCTTTCGATCATAAGTCGAACGCGCTAACCACTGCGCTATATTTACTTGAAACTTGGCGTCGCGTACATTATTTACCGTCGTTGCTAAGGTGCACAAAATGACGTCATCAATGTCTTAAATGCTTGGAACCTACGTGATGATTACTAATGATTAGCTAATCGACTTTTTACAAACAGACAATATACTTTTTAGGATACAATATGGATTTAGATTTTATTGATGATCTCTATCATTCACTGAAAATCATGTAAGAAACACAAATTATAGCCACCGTATGGTTTGTCAATGCTCATGTGTTTGATGCATATAAGATTTGTTTTCTAGTTTTATGCCTATAGACCAGGTTTGGCAAATCTGTAATACGTCCTGATCTTTAAAATGAACTCTCGTATTGCCTTGCGACTCCCGCGTGTACCACAAGGTACCAAAAGACGTCTTTTTATTCCCAGCTATAGACTATACACAAATTTACTATAGACTGTACACCATTTCGTAGATTCTCAGCTATAGTCCCTACACTCATAGAACGTATTTTCTTCAAACATACAAGTAAATATACACTTTTCAAATGTATAACTTCTCTGGTGGGTAGTTTTGAGAAACTAGGAGGCCTGTCAAGCAGTATTTGAACCATAACCATTGACGCTTGCGATAAATGCATAATTATTCGTGAGAGACACGTGAAAACTCAGTGATTAGTCGGGACATTTTTTTATTTTGCAGACCACAGAGAACTTTCTGAATGTGTGTGTGAATTCGGGTTTAACGTCACTTTCAACAATTTTTCAGTCATATCGCGACGGTGTCTGGTTGCGACAGGGATCTCAATGCTCACTTTTATAGTGTTGCCTAACTGAAGTATCATGTCCAAGACACATTACATGATACCACAACCAGTCACATTATCCTGACACTGGGTCGACCAGTCCTAGCTCTACCCCGTAAATCTGAGTGCCAAGCGAGGAGCAGCTAGTACCATTTTAAGCGACATTGGTATGTCGCGGCCGGGATCGAACCCGTGACCTCCCTATCCCCGGGAGAACTTTCTGAATCCTTTAGTATGGGTATATAAATTCATTAATATAACAACAATCATACTCAATCATACTTTGAATGAAAAGTTAGCCACACTTTAACAAAATGGCTAAAATACTGACCATGTATACATTTACACAGTTATCTTCCTCGCTTCGCTAATCGCTATATCCGGTGTACGTTGAAATACGGTGATTGTAACCGACAAAGTCATCACGAAAACACGCCTAAATAATTATGATCCCCTTGAACCCCAATCTTATATAGAAAAACTGAGGTTTAAAGGGGTAAACCTTATTTTTCTTAAGGAAAATATCACAATTTTTCATCTTAAATTGTTTGAGGCCGTAAAGCTTACAATGCATTTGTATAGGCGTGTTTTCGTAATGGTTGGTTTTGAACAACTAGGTCCAGATGTTTCGTCTTGGTTAGGTGTTCTTGTACTCTTTAAGTATATCCAGAGGACATTCCTATGCTTCTAATACCTTTGCGAAAACTTCGTTTACATATCATCACGTACGCCTCGGCGATTCCATTGCATTGACGTATTTGCTTCAAAGTCCCGTGGTTTGTCCGATTGCTGTGAATCACGTCTGAATAACCGATATTACTACTCTCTGTGGTTTGTCTGCGCGCGCGTACATAAAAACCCGGCATACTTTAGTTGACCGTCAGGGTCTTTCTTAAGCATAGGGGCTTGAATCATGAAAAAAAAAAAAAAAAAAAAAAAGATTGTTTTTTGGTACTATATTAGATACAAGGGGGGAAACTTCAGCTCAATTTTTTGGGGGGTTACCTCATCTTACCCAGTGTATCTTTTTCGCAAAAACAGTTTTTTACCTGCTTATTATGAATTATACAAGCTAAATAAGTCCACTTTGCAAAAATAATCCGCCTCTGTCTGCCACTTGCAGGAAACATGTTTTTCTCGCATGGATTAACTCAGCAACGCAAAATTCGGCATAAACGTGTGACAAAAATGTTCAGGTTTTCATCAATCACAACCGAACTAGTGTTACGGGGGACATTTTTCGCTTTCACCCGTTGTCTTTCATTTAACTTTAGCCCTCTTTGCCAATTTGAATCCAAAGAGATGTACTCGCAGCTCTAAATTTAGATTTTGCTACTTTTGCATCGCTTTCTGCAGTGTTCTGTCAATGATCGGTACAGAAACCCGGGCGCTTGCCATAATCGCCGTGTTTAAAAAGCGGGACGTGCAGGACAGATATAATCCGGAACTTTGGAAACTACGTCCGGCAGTGGAGTAGCTGTTGTTACTGTTTAAATATGTGTGATAGCCTTGGTTTCTCCTTTGATTTATTTTATCAGTACAACATATTCTGCTAGGACTACGTATACACGTATTACGCAGGTAAGATAACTGGATGGTGTTTCTGCGTATAATGGGCTGTGCTCTGGGAATTTTGTATTGTATCGCTTTGCGGTCAACTTCCAATTAACCGCTGTAACTTTTCTGACACATGCGCAGAAAAGGACATAAAATGTTTACTGAAAAGCAGAAGACGGTCTTAGATCTGATAAAAAAAAACACACACAAAAAAAAAAAAAAAGGCACAACTGCCTTGTTTATATCCAGGCTGAGACGGGCACAATCAACGTTATCGAGGCGATGGCTAGAGGGCTCCGTATTGAAGGGAAATGTCAGTTTCTTGCACAACGGGTATCGTATAAAATCTGTGTTTTTGGCAGAGTGCTAAAGAATGTGTGTACATGACGTCGTCACCTTGTGTTTAAACACTCGTTCCCGGTACACGTCGACGATTAGCTAAGCAAAAAAAAAAAAAAAAAATGCAGCAGTGTTAAGCCAAACGGTTCAGAATATAAGCTAAAACAGATACGGCTAGTAATAACTTGAAATTGTTTTACAAATTTGGATTCATAGTGGACGGAATGACTGACGACTTTAGACGTGTGTTCTAATGTTGTTACCTAAATAACAATGGCTGTGTTGGTGCCAATAGGCCTGTAGGAATTTTCCTTCTTTTTTTTTTCTTTGTTATAAGTTGAAACCAAGGAAAAGGCGTTTCAACATGTATTTTGTCTAATGTTTGTTGTTCTCTCTCTCTCTCTCTCTCTCTCTCTCTCTCTCTCTCTCTCAGATCTTAGATACTTGGAAGAAATTTGTGGAGGTTTTAAGATTAAGTAGAGGGGTATGGAAATATTGTGTACTGTTCATTCCAGAGGTAGAAAGAACGGTGTACAGACCTAAACTGCACCAACCTGTCCCAAGGATTATTAAACTTTTTTTCATGCTCAACTGATAGGGTATGAAATTTATCCGGCTCATAAATAAAATATGTAATGTAAACTCATAGAAAACAGTGTAGTTCATACTTTCGTGAACGCATCGAGTCACATGATTTTCAGTGACGTCAAGTGATGTCATTCTAAACCATGGTTCTCTACGGGCGTTGGTGCGGTCAACGCTGTTCCTCTCTATGTAGTAAAATGGCGTGTAAATGTTTTTCAGTTTAAAAAGTTTGCCCTATAAGCATTATTTTTCGCCCAGTGATGAGGGGCAAAGAATGTAATTATAAATCAATAAACTTAATTTTTCTGCTCTTCATGAAAGTATGTATGATCGACAGCGAGTCGCTAACAAAGTTTACATGAGCCCCTTCGGGGTTCACTTACTTTGCACACAACCCACTGCGTTCGTACTATCATGAACAGCCGAAAAATAAATTTCATTTCTTAAGTGTTTGTTTTCTTTGTCTCATACTGCTGCCTCACTCTAGCGTTTATTAGTTATCTCATTATGCCAATCATCGCAAAACACCCACATTGAGCCGGAGGTAATTTTGTTTTCAAAACCGTCTTCTGTAGCATGTTTTGTTATCCATGCGATTAGGGGAGCAGCTTCTCATTTTCTCCTTAAATGTACATGTTTAACAGTCAGAATGACATGTCGTTATCAACTTTTAAAGAAATGGACATTCAATTTGTCATCAAACTGATGTAAAGTGTCAAAGAAAGCAGGTCATGAAATGTACATGCACTGGATTTTATTTCATGCGTACCAGTTTACATGTAGATGATTCTGTAGACATGGAAGGAAATTTGAAAAAGTGCCACAAAAAAAAAAAAAGAGAAAATACATGTTCTCCCCCGCAAAGACATACTGCCTAATTTTGTCTAAATATGCTTGGTCCTCGTAACTCTTAACTACTAAAACTTAACGCACCTTCGCTATCATGTAGTAATGTATATTTCCCTCATATGTCATGTTATATGTCTTGAGAGAATAAAAGTTTTGTCTGTCTGTCTGTCTGTAAACGGATGCTTAAGACACAACTGGAAAAATGATGACGATTTTCGTCAGGAGGTATGAATATTAAATTCCTAACATTTTGTTGTGTTACATTTGTGTGAATGTGCTTTATCGCTTATTAATTTGTGTATTTTTGTACAGTATTTGCATTCACAACGCATTCTTTAAAGTTTTCGGACCCGCCCATCGGGGCTTAATGAAATAGATGGGCTGCGTGACGCTTCCAAGCAGAGCTGAAACAGACCGCACGCGAGTACTGCTAAATCGCGCAGAGAATCTATGCCTGCCCGGGCAAAGCGGTGCGAGTCAGAGCGTTCATGCTTATAAACCCTTTTGGTTTCATTGGGCGACAGGGCTTGAGGTGTCAATTCATCTCATTGTCGAGTAAAAGTCCCACAAAATGGATTCAACGCCTCCAAAATGACCTGTTGATGGGCACTTTAATCATCTAATAAAACAAATTAATTCCTTAAAGTGTTTGGGTGAGAAAAATAATTAATATTGCGGTCGTGGCTTCGGGCTCGTTTTCAGTGAATTAAAGACTCATGCTCGACAAAACCCCACATGATACTTAACTAAACTGAACACTTGCTTGAAAATTCCTCGTTTCGGCCTCAATCTCATCATACATTCTATTAGTCAGTTCTTATCTAAGCAGGAAACGGCCCCCGCCAATCGGGGCATGAAAAAATTATGCTTCCACGCAGAGCTGAAACCGACCCGCAAACGAGTACTGGTAATCCGCTTAGAGGATCTAAGCCTGCCAAGGCAAAACGGTGCCATTCGGCCCGTCCATGCTAATTAACCCTATTGGTTCATTGGGCGGCAGGGCTTGAGATGTCATTTCATCTTAAGGTCGGGTAAAAGTCTAATCAAACAATAAATTCCTTAAAGTGTTTGGGTGAGAAAAATAATTAATATTGCGGTCGTGGCTTCGGGCTCGTTTTCAGTGAATTTAAGTCTCATGCTCGACAAAACCCCACATGATACTTAACTAAACTGAAAACTTGCTTGAAAATTCCTTGTTTCGGCCTCAGTCCCATCATACATTCTATTCTCAGTTCTTATCTAAGCAGGAAACGGCCCCGCCCATCTGGGACATGAAGAAATGATGCTTCCACTCAGAGCTGAAACCGACCCGCACACGAGTACTGGTAATCCGCTTAGAGGATCTAAGCCTACCCAGCAAAACGGTGCGAGTCCATGTTAATTTACCCTATTGGTTCATTGGGCGGCAGGGCTTGAGATGTCATTTCATCTTAAGGTCGGGTAAAAGTCCCACAAAATTGGAAGCAACGTCTCCCAAAATGACCTTTGCAGTGTTGATGGGGACGTTAAAACCTCAAATCAAACAAACAATCTAAGGCAGGGAAATTGCCCGAACTGTTAGTATTTAAAATAGCGAGCATTACATATTTAACGCTCGGCTGAATTGAGCATGAAAAAAGTTTTATAACCTTTAATAGCCTGGTCGAGAAACACTAAGATTGGAATGCCGCTTTACTGAACAGCACCAAAAGTTTTAAATGTCCTGAATATTGACAAGGCCCCATTTCTCACTAACTTTCCAATACACTCTAGGCTAATACAAGTACTTTTTCAACAGATCTAAGCACTTCAAAATCAAACCTTTTACAAAAGTCATCTATTTTAAGGCATTCAAGAGTTCTGCAACGGAAGGCCAGGTGTTTTTTTACCGATACTACGGTCTTCGACCACATGTGATTGACGATCGGCTCGATATGTGTGAAATAAACTCGAAAGGACCGTAAAATGATCCCCGTTCCGCACCCCCTCACCCCCCCCCCCCCCCCCCCCCCCAAAAAAAAAAAAAGGTTGATATGCTCTAGCTTATTCTGACCTTTTTTTGTTTGCTGTGTTGTGGTGAGTTGTGGTGCCTATTCAGATTAATACAAAATTGCTGAGCAGAAAAATTGAGCAATGATTTTTTACCAAAGTCCCTACACCAATGGATTTGACCGAATTCATAAATAGAAGCGTCCACTTCAGGAACTCGCGGTAGAAGCCTCCGTGGTGTAGTGGTTACGCTACTCGCCTTTTAAACCAGTGATCGCAGGATCGATCCCGGGCTTCTCCAGACTTTCGGATGCGTCTTTTAACCGAGGTCCCGTCTCCGTATGACCTTAGCTGTTGGTGGGACGTAAAACTCAAACACTCACTCACTCAGGAACTCGCGGATGAGAGAGCATGTGTTTGCTGCACTGTATGTGTTCTGTCCCCTTAAATCCCTGTTGGAAAAGGATCCAATGGGCCCAACCTAAGTAGTGCTAATTGTCATTTACTGGCCATTAGCGACCCAGGATCAAAATTTCAAACAATAAAAGGAATATGTTGCACTATAGGGAACAAGTTGTTTCCATGCTGCATCATTTTGAACATTTAAGTATTCGTGGTATTTTTAACAAGCTGGGTGTTTTTTTTTATTTCTGTCTACACAAGCGATAGTGAAACTGTTTTGAAACAACACAAAACGTCCACGATTTCAACAAAAAATACATTTCACTTTTTCTGAGTCCGGTAAGGAGATAACTACGGCTAATCACTGCCTTCCTAAATTTAGCCACCCACCTACCTCAGTGGTTAGTCCATTTGCCTCAGATGCTAATGATCCCAGGTTCGATTTCCAGCAGCGGTGACAAAATTTCGGCGTCAGAACTTGTTCCATTGGCATCATTTGCAGGTATGAATGTCATAAAGTGCATCGTCCTTCGAACCTGGACGTAAACTGGAGCCCCCCCCCCCCCCCCCCCCCCGTGCAGGGAGAACCATCCCCTGTGTGCAGGTTAAAGAACCCTACCGTTACATGGTTACTGTGTACTCTTTCTTCCTTCAAAACTGAAGTATATGCAGTATACAAAGTCTGTGTACCCTCTTGGGGTTTAGTTGAAAATTGAAGAAAAATAGCGATAATGCTCATTTGTCACTACTTCGAACGGTTTAAAATTTAACAGCACCGGTCGTTCCGGTCGTTAGTTCATCGATAGAGTAGACTGCTACCCAGACCATCTATTAATGGATAGAGGTCGTCTATTTTAAAATAGAAGTCTGTGTAGCAGTCTATTGATGGCGTTGATGCCCCTAATCATTTACCATCCGGAATATGTTTATTTATCCCTAAATGTCCACAAGTCGACTTTACGGTAAAACACCCATGCGACACAGTGCATTTTTTCACATCTCCAAAATTGCTCCTTTTTTGAAAATACGTGATTTTTTTTCATATTTATACTACAGATATAGGTTGTGGGTACTCGTTAGAACCGCCTTATTGAGGCGGTTCTATAGAGTACCCACAATCTGTCTTGGAGCAAAAATAAGAAAAATAATCTAAATAATGTAAACCCCAATAAACCCCAGTTTTCTCTATATAAATTGGGGTTTATGGGGGGTTATCAATTCACAGACTTATTCACGTGATGGAGGACATAAGTCTGACATTGGTTTCCTTAGACAGGTCAGCGGACATGAGGCAAGTACTAATCTTTTTTTTTTTTTTTTTGTGTGTGTGTGTGTGTGTGTGTGTGTGTGTGTGTGTGTGTGTGTGTGTGTGTGTGTGTGTGTGTGTGTGTGTGTGTGTGTGTGGCATTTTTATCGCTCATCGGAATACTTGAAGTGACCACTGACTTGCACGTCTAGACCTCCGAACACGCTTGGGTGAATGTCACAGAGAGATTTCCTCGACAAAGTGGCTATAGGAAAGCTCTTTCTTGCACACCAGATAAGGAAATCCATAGTTTTAGCTTGGGATAGAATCTTATATTCTTACATTCTCAATATCATAACGTGAAATTTTGTAATAACATATGCTGCTATCCAGCACCATATGGCCGGCCTCGGTGCCTCAGTCGGATGGGCGTCTGAATGGTGATCAGGAGGACGCGGGTCCGACTCCCGCCGGGGTCGGCAACATTATTTCGTGGAGATGATCATGAAATCTTTTCTACGGTCATTCTCTCCCTTCCGCTGATTCAAGAAGGGCAGTTGTCAGTTTCTGGCGAAAGAATGTGCACTGTACTGGTTAACCGCTTACATATAAGCCTGCCCAGGAAAAGTGTGGATAGGTAAACTGACCGGCTCAAAAATTACCTAAAATAGTGTTGACTGGGCCTTAAACACCAAAACAAACAAACAAACCAACACCATATAGTTTATCAAGGACCTTTGAGAGTTCAACGTTCAAGCGTGACAAGACTATTCCATGTTTTAGGGTAAGCAGCTTCCGGAGTTCTTTTTTCAAAGGATTTTAAAATTATAAATGAGGTTTTTGATAATGCCATTATGTAGAAGTCGTGGCCAAGTGGTTAGTATGATGCAGTACGAATCTCAGTAAAACTATATCTCCCAATGTAAAATCCTAACTTAAGGCGACTAAAACACGGACTAGTCCAAAATTAAAAGTGCAGTCGAGTCTCACTGCGTTTTGTAAGACTATACCTGGCGATGACAGTGTTAAGTCCAAAAATATGCATAAACATATGAGTAGTTCGTTTTGGAAGGTTTATGCAATTTGGATGCGTGACCTGGAATATTGGAAGTTAGTCCCAAGAGGTAAACTTAGCTACACAATCCTCACCACCTTAAGCTATGATAATCGAATCGGGACCCTGATGGTTCGGGGGAAGGACGATTCTATATTAATGTTGGTTCTTGCAGTAAATGTTTGAAACGCCATTGAATGGTGCTTTCTACAGTGCCTAATCCAATATCTTTTATACATGTATGTCTGCACATTAGATTCTCCCAGATGTTTCTAACGAGTACACTCAGCATACATTTGTAAAATAAAAATACGAAACTATCCTAAATTTCCCTCACTATTTCTCATGTAGAGAAATTCTCTAGGGACTCAAGAAGGGGTCCGACTCAGCCATAGTAAATTAAGCATCGGGTTCGAGCTGGTACCTCTATTATATGCCTAGCGTCCCATTTGTGGTACATTTGTAAACAGTATATACCCAGATCAGACGCCGTATAACTCGGCGTCTGATCAGAGTCTACACTGTTTGCTTAAAGTCCTTTCAACTACAGCAAACCTGACACCACTATACCTAGAAATGGCCCCTCCAAACTTATAAGGTGGACGATTCCCACCACGAAAACATGCCTATATAATTGTGATCCCCTTAGACCACACTTTTATATAGTAAAACTGGGATTTACAGGGGTAAACATTATTTTTCTCATTTCTGCTCTAAAACATAGATTATGGGTACTCGTTAGAACCGCCTCACCGAGGCGGTTCTAACGAGTATCCACGATCTATGTTTTGAGCAGAAATAAGAAAAATATCAATTTTTCATCTGAAAATTTTCGTTTCTTGGTGGTAAAATTTACAATGTATAGGCGTGTTATCGTAATGATTGTCAAACTTGTCTTAAACATCCATTACAAAAATGGACGGTAAGGAAATCAAATATGGTACATGTATATATGGAACGATATATAGGTTAATGATGCACATTCAAATATGCATTGCATTTTACAGTGTTAACGTTCCATTTCGTAATATGCACTAGGTAGCTTGCATGATATAGTTTTAACCTTTCTTTCATCTGCATACTAGCATCATTTGCAATTTATTGCCTGGCATGCACAGTCAGGACTCTATTCTTACATTATGTAGCTTGATTGGTCTACCTTTTGGAAATCGTCACAATGTTTTCAGTCTATAAAAATCCATGTACCTGTATTCTGGCTGGAATCGGTAAAGAACAGTCCACAGTCCTTCGACACACATTACGAATCCACGCCTATACAAATACATTGTAAATTTTCCCGCCGAAATAATGACTATTTTCGGATGAAAAATTGTCATATTTTTTCTTATTTTTGCTCAAAATATAGATTGTGGGTACTCGTTAGAACCACCTCATAAGGTTCATCCCTTTAAATTCCAGTTTTACTATATAAAAGGGGGTTTCAAGGGGGTCAAAATTATAAAGGCGTGTTTTCGTGATGGAAACTGAATACTGCCCTTCTTGAATCAGCGGAGGGGAGGGAATGACAGTAGAACAGATTTCCTGGAAGAGTATTGCCGACGCAGCCGCTAGCGAACCCGCGACTTCCGCCCGTGTGAAAAACTACCATCGTATTATCGGACTATTTTTGAAGCGGATGAAGAATTAGGATTCAGCAATGCGGCTCGTCAAAGTGGTCGAAAAATGACAAATTTAAACTCTGACGGATAACGAGCTATCACGAATCATTGTTGTCTTTGTGAAACATAAGGCTTTAAAAAGAAAAACTATATTTTTTTTTCTTTTTTATCATGATTATGTTATTATCACTTTTCCGAACATATGTACTTTAAAATCGGCTCAAAACAATTATGAGCTTAATGCAAATACACAGTGGGCTGCCTAGAAAACGAGACTGCGCATACACAATGAACAAACATAGGCCATAGGCACAGAAAAGGATGTTAACTGCCATTTGTGACAAGCGAAGACTGCGCAGGCTGATACGAGTCTTCGCGAATCACCTGGGTTGTTAAAGGGGAATGGGAACACCTGACATTTTTTCGCCATTTTTTCAATGGGAGATAACTTTCGGGACTTCCTGTTCGCTTTTCTATAAGCCCTGACCCACTGAAAAAGGGATCTACTCTTAGAAGAAAAAAATTTGCTCCTAACGAGCAAATTCTTTGCTTGAAGAGTTGACCCCTATCGACATGGGAGACAAAAATATTTTTGCAGGAGTTTCCTCCCCTGAAGGTGTTCCCATTCCCCTTAGGTATCATGACTCACCAACAGAGATAACAGTGAAGACAGACAACTGTGTTTGCTACCGGAACATTAGAGATCGCTGTAACTTCGGAACGATATACATGAAGACAGACTAGGATTTTGGGTACGAAAATTCGGCATGAGATTTTGGACCATTAATTGTAATATTATGCAGATAACTAGGAAGAGAACAATTAAAATTGAGGCTTTTTACACGTTAGAGGGAACAGTCCTCGAGATAAATACCTTGATGTGACAATCACACACGATTTGAGATGGAATGCACACATAAGCAACGTGTGTTATAAGGCAAATAGAACGACGAAATATTCATCAGTGTCCTCAGGATGTAAAAGAGGCAGCATATAAAGGACTTGATCTACCAATCTTGGAATATGGTACGTAGTTGTATCTGGAACCCCAATGAAGTGGCCCTTAATAAAGAAATTGAAAATGTTCAAAATAGAGCTGCTAGAATTGTAAGAAGCAATTACTGCTTTGAAACTGGAATAATAGGGAAATTAAGATGGGAGTCTCTCAAGAAAAGAAGAGACAGTAGGCTCATTGTATTATACAACGGTCTAAATGGTGCTGCTAGCATTCCAACAGATGGCCTTGTTCCCCACAGCTTACAAAGATTGTTTCCCCTTCCCGATTCGATCATTTCCACAGCTAAAGGTGCTTAGTTTACCTCTTTGATGAGAGCTAGGCACTAACTTCCCATATCATAGGTATAGTAGTCGCAGATAGATTGACTAGGCGGAGCTATCGTTTACACCTGCCTTTGGAAAGTTCCCTTAAAAAAAGGTAAACCAAGTTGCCCGATTGTGTGAACTCAGCAGCTGTGGCGTACATGGCCATTTGGTCCGCTTGCAGAAAGCATGCGAAAAGCACTCTACCGAATCTTCTGGTCGACTCGGCGAATTTGACATATATTGACGGCACCCGAATAGCTCCGCCTAGTCAATCTTATCTGCGACTACTATACTGGTGGATGGATGTCATTTGATGTGTCATCAGTAACAATCCTGATTCTGATACTCGAGTGTACTCATGCATTCACACGTATATCAGGTATGCAAACTTATGGCAGCAATCCGGTAATTACCGGCCATTAATATATGTGACTATCCAGGCCATGCAGTCGTGGTATTTCTCATAAATGTTTCTGGAGCAAAAGTCATAATTAGATAGGGCGTAGACAACGGAGAAATAAAGTTTAAACCAAACACAGCGTACTATTCGTTTTCCTTCGCTATTTCCCTGCACGTGTGCTGCGGTATAACCAGAGTTGCGGTATCCTGGGTAAATCAGTGATGGAAAATCGTGTCTAAGAAAAGTGAAACAAACCTGTCGTAACTTTTAATTCAATGCTTCCGTGGCAAAAGTCATCCTTAAGCTTGTCTACAGCCGTGGGCGTAGACAATACAGATAGGTCGTACCAACGTCGATGTGACGTAATGGTGCCATGACATCACAATAACAGTGATACCCAAGTTTTGCAATTTGCTCTCAGAATACAGCACCCTTTGTCTGCTTTCACTCCATCACGAAAACGCGCCAATATAATTTTGACCCCCTTTAACCCCACTTTTATATAGTAAAACTGGGGTTTATTGTTCTTATTTCTGCTCAAAAACATAGATTGTGAATACTCGTTTGAACCCCCCCCCCCCCCCCCCCGGAAGCGGTTCTAACGAGTAGCCGCAATCTATGTTTTGAGCAGAAATAAGAATAAATAAACAATTTTTCATCTGAAAAGTTCCATTTTTCTGTGATAAAATTTACAATGTATTTGCATAGGCGTGCTTTAGCAATGTTGCAAGCCATAATGCATATTCATAGCAACGAGCGGCTTATCTTAATTAGTTGGCAGATGAGATTTGCTTTATGCTTTTTGAAAATGCTAAAACCACTTTTAATAATCAGTTCCGTCTATTTGTTGTTTACATCAAACAACAGGGGATGAGACGATTCTTTAAAGTTATACGAGTTGGCATAGAGGAGAAATGTAGTTCCAACCCAGATTTCCAGTTGTTCAAAAGTATAACGAGAACTTTAATTGTTATTGCGAAAACACGCCTATATAAGTACATTGTAAACGTTTCCACCGAAAAAAAGAAACATTTTAAGATGAAAAATGGTGAAATTTTTTTCTTATTTCTGCTCAAAATATAGATTGTCAGTACCGACAATCTATATTTTAGAGCAGAAATAACATATATAAGGTTACCCTGTAAACTCCAGTTTTTCTTTATAAAAGTGGGGTTCAAGGGGGTCAAAATTATATAGGCGTGTTTTCGCGATGTATATCGACCACAAATGCTATTACCATTACCAGAACACGCCTATATAATTTTGACCCCCTCATACCCCACTTTTACCTGGGGTTAAAGGGGTATACATTATTTTTGTTATTTCTGCTCAAAAACATAGATTGTGGGTACTCGATAGAACCGCCGCAATCTATGTTTTGAGCCGAAATAAGAAAAATATCACAATTTTTCATCTTAAAATTTCTAATTTTTGGCCAAAAATTGGCAATGTATTTGTATAGGCGTGTTTTCGTAATGTTTTGCTGGAAAAAGTGAATAGCTTTTGCATTAGCAACAATACCACCATGGGCAATTACTTGTACAAAACTAACGATGTCGTAACATATCACAAAATCTTTGATCATTTCCTATGGCAAATGTACTAATGTTTTTATGATGTGTATACCTTTGTGTTCATAGATTGGGATGCATGATGCTTCCACGCAGAACTGAAACTGAACGTCCACGAGTACTGGTAAACCGCTTAGAGAGTATAAGCCTGCCCAGGCAAAGTGGTGCAAGTTGGACCGTCCCTACATATAAACAGTTATTAAATCCTTTTGGTTTCGTTTTGGTGGCAGGGCTTGAGATGTCATTTCATCTAGGGTAGGGTAAAAGTCCCACGGAAATGGAAGCAACGTCTCCAAAATGTCCTAAATAGTGTTGACTGGGACGTAAAACCTAAATTTAAACAAAAATACCTTTGTGCTCGCCAATAGTACAAACAGTTTTTTGATGACGTAAAACGACAGTGTGGCATGAGACCATTACGAAAACACACCTATACAAATATATTGTAAACGTTGGGCCTACCGCCGAAAAAAGAAAATTTTAAGATGAAAAATTGTCATATTTTTCTTATTTCTGCTCAAAATATAGACTTTGCTACTCGTTAGAACTGCTTCACCGAGACGGTTCTAACGAGTACCCACAATCTACACTCAGTGGTCATAAATGAGTTCCCAAAACTGTTTGATGTTCTGATGTATCTAAATCTGTGACTACATTTCCAGATCAAATTACTTAAAAATAAAAGATCCAATGCATGTTATGTTTACTTGGTGGTATTATATGAGCCCCGCCAAGCGAATTTGTGTCTTCGAGCATTCCGTCATGACAAACTTTAACTGCGCACGCCCAGCCATTCAGAGGGGCCAGGGATATGGCTTTCGGTCTGAAGGTTCCTCTTGATTCACTGCTTGTATGAGCGTGCAGCGAAGGTTCTGGAGAGACTGCGCGGATGCGCAGGCTCGCCTGAACCTTCGCTGCTCGCATAGGCGATAAGTACCAAAATCGCTTGACGGGGCCCATATATTCATTACAAATAACAAATATAGCAATTGTTCTTAGAAACCTTGCCATGCATAGCTCTGGTGTATTCTTCGTTTTAGTATGGTGGATGGCTGAGAAACCAAATATGTTTATATTTTCCCAATTGAGTTAATACATTATGAGAAGTGGGTTGGGTAATTCTACCCCTGACAGGAAAATAGTTGCTATGGAAACATTAAGTAACTAGGCTGCATGGTTACTATTTAAATAACTGGTACACTCTCCAATGTTTTAGTAACAATCAATGAAAAGAAGTATCTTTCTTTCATGTAGGAAATGTAGCTATGAACGGTGGATAAACGTCTGGGTGGATGTTAGTCTGTATGGGTGTACCCGTAGATTTGGTCAAATTTGTTGAACACTGTTATACAAATCATGAAGTCTTTTGTAAAAAATATATTTTTGAATTTTGAAATTAAATCAGAATGGCGTATATAAAATTTTGAAAAGGCTTTGCGTAGTTTCTGGTACCGATATTACTGATAAAGAAGGATGGCTATCAACAATTTATTACGAGTGTTGAAGTCAGTTACATGACTACACACTGGCAAATCGAATTTATTGTGAAATATAAACGCCATAGGATGGCGCACGTTGAACATCACCATCCAAAATAGGAAAGTTTACAATCTCAAAATCAAAATCATCGCGTTAATCATAAATTTTACAAGAAACAAATCCATCTACAATAGATAGATGTAAATCCAAAAACGGGGCCTCGATATCAGAAGAATTAGCTTTATTCAACTGAAGTTCTTGGGGTAAATATGACTGATCACACCATCGAAATAGGTATTATCAATATCAATATTACCAAAGTCCATTTTCTGTCTGTTTCCTAAGTGTCTATCACCAAATATATTTTTTTTTTGTTGATTTTGACGAAAGCAGGTTAGATTTTCCTTAATGTAATGGCTCTAGGTAATATAATGCACAATCAGATTGTTGTCCAGTATTTTTTCCAACATTTCTATCAATTTATATCTAAAAATAAAAGAATTTGATAATTGTATAACTCTTTTAGTATGCCTACCCTGATTTTTCAAAAGAAAGGTGCTAATTTGTATGCTGTCTGATGTTGCCATGGCAACTGACGACATCATCATTTTACTAAATGCTGATGTAAACACAAATAATGATCTGGCCCAATTAGCATTTGAGTATGATTGTAATTATGTAGAAAATTGCAATTCTTCCAGACCATATTTTCCCCAGTTTCTTGCCAGCCATTTTGGAAACTCATTTATGGCCACTGAGTGTATATTAGAGCAGAAATAAGAAAACAATAAGGTTCGCACATGTAAACCCCAGTTTTGCTATGTAAAAGTGGGGTTCCAAGGGGGGGATTTAATAGCCGTGTTTTCGTGATGCGTACTCATATCTAAGACCCACTTCAAATAGCTGGTTGAGTGCCAGTCGTATAGAAAGTAGAAGTAAAACAAAGATCAGGAATCGATACAATTAACTTACTCCACCCATCAAAGACACCAAAGGGAAAGAAACACAAACATGAAGCGACCAGACCATAATGGAAACCTAAACAAAGGAAGGCCATAAGGACAGTTACTTTCCCACAAAATGGCCAAAGGGTCATCCAAAATAAAAAAGACACAAGTGATACACACAGTAAGTAACAAACAACAGCATAAATAAACCGCCACAGAAGAACCGCCTTGGAACGGTCAGTGGAAAGAATTCAACTGGGTGGTATAGGTTTTGATACCGTCAATTTTTTTTTTATACCGTCAAGGTTTTGACCCTGATGAGACATATAGCAACGCTAAGTATCCGCACGACAGTTAGTGTCCATATGAACACTAAGCGTTGCGACGGCAACACTTAGTCAGCGTTGCAGTCACAACGCCTAGTGTTCATTAAACACTAAGCGTCGCGACTCTCGATGATACGTGTGATCCCAACGCTAATTGTTCACCATGCCATTTTAACTTAGAGAAATTATTCAGCTTCAAGGTGCTATTTCCTTTTCTCAAAATGTTCGTATGTCGACTGCCACTCTTCTGATTTTGCCTTCTATTTGATGTATGTACATATCATATGTCAGGCTTATGAGTCAGATTGACCCGACAGTGGATCGCAGACTTGATGTATGACGTTGTGACCTATATTTCATGGCCAAGATATTCTGCTTATATCTTGAAGACTATTTAATATATGAACACTATACTCTGGTGTTATGTGTCAGTATGTCCCCATGTTTGTCCTCGAAATAAATGTAGGCCACTATAGCCTATTTTCCCCGGTCAAGTGATTTTGTCTTATATCTTGAATACTTTTTGATATTAAAAAATCATACTTCAAGAATATGAGACAGTTCGACCCGACTTTTGGCCTAAAAATAAAAGTAGGTCACTGTGACATACATCACGGTAATAAAGAAACCCCCTCCTAACCCCATTTTATATAGAGAATAGGTATACATGAATCAGCTTATTTTTGCTCCAATACAAGGGTTATGGGTACTCGTTAGAGCCGCCTCGATGAGGATCATCACGACACCCCGTCCATCGGTGTTTGACGAAATAGGTGGGCTGCATGATGCTTCCACGCAGAGCTGAAACCGAGTACTATCAATCCGCTTAGAGGATCTAAGCCTGCCCAGGCAAAGCGGTGCGGGTCGGACCGCCCATGCATATAAACCCTATTGGTTTCATTGGGCGGCAGGGCTTCAGATGTCATTTCATCTCAATATCGGGTAATAGGCCCACAAAATTGGAAACAACGTCTCCAAAATGACCTTTACAGTGTTGACGAGGACGTTAAACCTTAAATCAAACAAAACACGCGAGCATCATCATTCTATATCTTGAAGACTGTTTGAAACATGAACAACATACTTTGGTATTACCCGATATTTGACCTTAAAATAAATGTAGGTCATCATGACCTATATATCATGGTCCAGTGATTTTGCCTTATATCCTGAATAAACGTCATATACCGATTTTGATGTCTAAAACCATCCCGGCACATCAAACCTGGTGTCAAGAAAGCCGGCCCTCCAGGATACAGATGACCCAAATATGAATGCTTTCTGATGAGTGGCAATCGACATGAAAGTTGAAAAAAACTAGCACCTTGATTGCAACGTTTACTGTCCAACATGAAACATGCAACGCTTAGTGTTCACATGGGCGCTAGGTGTCAACACGTTAATAATAATAATAAAGTTCAAACAGTGCAACAATCACAAGCGCCTGCCAACCCACAGGCTGAGAGAAAAGCCCATTATTTGACAAGTACAAAAATGCGCGAGAAGCATACATTTACACAATCAAAGTGTTAACGCATTAACATAAAGCATTTAAATTGCAACCGTTAGTGTCAACACGCTAATATTAAAAAGGAAGAGTCTATTGCCAGACGTCTGTCAGTAGCATAAAGTCGGGAAATGTGTTATTGCCAGACGTCTGCCATAGCACAAAGTCGGGAAATGTGCTTTTGCCAGACTTCTGGCAATAGCACAAAGTCGGGAAATGTGCTATTGCCAGACATCTGGCTATAGGAAAATTCCGGGAAATTTGCAGCTACAATCGCTTTTGTCAACACTAAGCGTGGCAACTGCAACCGCTATTATCATCAGCAACCGTTATTGTCTACTCGTGAACACGAAGCGTTGCATCTGCAACCATTGTTGTCCAATAAACAATAAGCTTTGCAGCTGCAACAGCAACCGCTATTGTCAACATATCAACACTATGCGTTGCGCCGGTCTCGGTACCTCAGTCGGATGCGCGTCTGACTGGTGATCAAGAGAACGCGGGTTCGATACCTACCGGGTCGGCAACATTCACGGAGATTGATCATGGAATCTTTTCTACGGCCATTCTCTCCCTTCTGCTGATTCAAGAGGGCAGTTTTCAGTTTCTGGCGAAAGAACGTGAACTGTACTGGTTAACCGCTTACGTATAAGCCTGACCAGGAAAAGTGTGGATAGGTAAAATGACAGGCTCAAAAAGGACCTAAATAGTGTTGACTGGGCCTTTAAACTCCAAAAACAACCAAACACTAAGCGTTGCATCACGAAAACAGGTCTATATAATTTTGACTCCCTTCAAACCCTCTTTTATATAGTAAAACTGGGGTTTACAGGGGTAAACCTTATTTTACTTATTTCTGCTCTAAAATATAGATTGTGGGTACTCGTCAGAACCGCCTCGATGAGGCGGTTCTAACGAGTGCCCACAATTTATATTTTGAGCAGAAATAAGAAAAATATCACAATCTTTCACCACAAATTTTTTATTTTTTCGGCGATAAAAGTGGCAATGTATTTGTATAGGCGTAACGTAATGCAACTGCATCCGCTATAATAAAACAAGTGCACATTAAGCTTTCTAACCGTTAGTATCCATAACTTAGTAGCACTAAGCTTTGCAACTGGAACCGTTATCAACGGGGTCATTTTTGTGGTTATAACCAAGCTAAAGCCCCGCCCCGTATAATGTTTACCTATGGTTTGTCAAAGGCAAAAACAAAAGAAATAATTCTCGAAACTGCAAGATCATGATGCCTCCCGCAGCACTATTCAAGTGTTGCCGCCACTTTTTTGATACCGTTTCAAATGAACTTCATAAGGACACGCCTACGGAACGATAGAATGCGTAACCATTGGTTAAGAACGTGAAGCAATTAGAGCGACATCCGGTTAGGAATTAGATCGCTTAAAAAGGTAAAGAAACGTTGCAGTTTCTAAATTTCATAAGTTATATAATTTTTACGAGGAAGTTATTTAAAAAACGGGGAATTACATTCAGGAGCCCATTGATATCGGCATCTTTGGAGTAAATACCAAATCCCGCACTTCAAACATTTTGGCTAAATTTAGTTTCTCCTGCTGAAGGTGAACTCAAGCCTTAGAAAACGAGTGGTTTTTCGAGGTGTTTGTTGCCTTTTATTTATTACTGCGCTTTGCAAAAAGTTCAGCGTATTAACATGCACACACAATAAACATATATGGTTATGTGTTGTGGATATTTTGCTTGTCAATGCAGCACTAGCGAGAAATCACCACGGAAAAGGTCGAAAATGGTTGGTTACGCATTAGATCTATAGAAATGATAACAAAATTTGCAACTATAAAGCGGATCTGTTTTCATCTCCACGGCCCCAGAATCACCCGCACCTTGTTCTACGGAACCATTTTTAGCCAACCTGATAAGCAGTGCGCTATTGATTCGATAATGACATTTTTATGGAAACATTTTCAGTCTCCAGAATCATAGTACCGAATGATTTTCACGGACTTTTACGCTGTGTTTGTTTTATCAATGGTCCGGTAATTGCCTTAAATGAAATTAAACAGGTTTTGGAGTTTTAATTTCTGCGAAGAACTCCTCATCTGCCAAAATTTGCTGGTTAAGCATTAGATCGTCTGGTTAAGCATTCGATAGCCAGAGAGGAGAAAATCTCACCAGTTGCTGCCTAAGTAAATGCCAGCAGCTTACTACAATAAAAGGTGGTCTACATATGATTTCTAAATTATGTTAAAATCACCAGAGAAAGAAAGCCGTGATGAAAAATACTTTTCTGGACAAGACCATTAAATGTCTGGGTATCATGCTTATCTGACCGAATGACGCACAGATTCATAAATAAGAGGTCATTACTTGCTTTTGTAGAAAACAAAATGGCCAGCTTACGCTTTTTAATGGCGATTAAATAGCTATCGTGTTTCTATGGTCAAGCATTAGAGAGCCAGGTTAAGCATAAGACACTCATGATTATAAACTTGGTGCTTATAAAAAGTAGAAGTAAAGCAATGATCAGGAATCAATACCAGCTGGCTATCCAAAATGCGATACATACAATCAGTGACAAACAATAACATAAATAAACCGCCAAAGAAGAACCGCCTTGTAACAGTCAGTGAAAAGAATTCCACTGGGAATTGTTTGTCAATCGACCCAAAGGTGCTCAGAAGAAAAGCTGTTCTATGCTTGTCGGGAAAACTATTAGAATGAAAATAGTCGCAGTGAGGTCAGAGTGTTGTGAAAAACTAAAGAGGGTTATCTTGGAAACATAGGATGGGCTTGGCAAAGAGTGTAGACCCTGATCCGGCGTCTGGTGAAGATCTACACTATTTGATTGGACACTGGAATTTAAGAGATTAATGAAACAGTTTAAGACTATTTCTCCTACCTACACTCGGAGGCAATAGACCCACCAGTCCTTTGTTGTTGTTTTTTTAAATCACATTATATTTTGTGCAGAAATGAGAAAAATATCACAATTTTTCATCTTAAAATTTTCGTTTTTTTTGGCGATAAAGGTTACATTGTATTTGTATAGGCGTGTTTTCGTAATGATTATTCAAAGAAACAAAATGATGTGGAGAAAACAAATGTCTACAACCTTTTTAGTACTAAATACAATATTATCAACAGTCGGTCGATAGTGAACAAAAAACTGGACTTTTGGCTTAATGTAAACTGCCTAATCACTGCCTAGATACATCCGTGAGAAAATATTGCCCCATATTCAAAACGGTTTCAAAAGTTCCTCATATCTAAACATGATACTGCAGATGGAAGAAAATATTTTAACTTGTATGTTCTATCAATGTATTATATCTATATTTTTTCCTCATATCTAAAAATGACACTGCCGATGAAACAAAATATTATAGCGTGTATGTTTTATTAAGAAGGAAGATTAGATCATGGAAGATTAGCTGAGGGCCTCGTGGAAGATTAGCTATTACATGTATTTTTGTATGTGCTAAATGTTGCTACCCTCACTAAATGAAGTCCTTACTTACTTACTGACTGACTGACTGACTGACTTACTTACTTACGTCTCTCAATTTATTTAATGAACGCACCTGTCCTCATGTTTACTTAAAATCTATAAATTTTACAAATGGATTCTAGTTCGTCTTGATTAACATGATTAAGAATACATGGTGTGTCATTCTTGCGCTGTTTGTATTAATAAGAAGTTGGTTTTAGACAATATCTTTATCTTATCGTTTTGACAGTTAGCATAGAACTCACGGGATCTCCGATCTGGGTTATCGATCATGATACAGACATATATTTTGGTGGCATGCGCAGTCCCAGGAATAGGATATTCCGGCTACCTTTTTGCTTTGCAGAGGCGAGCTAAAACAAATACGCCTTTCTTTTGCGTTACTATGCCTTTTTTCGCATTACTCCGCCTTTTGATTCGCGTAAAAACGCCTTTGATGCGCATCACTGCGCCTTTCTTTTGCGTTACTACGTCTTTCTTTTGCATTAGTATGCACTTTTTCGCCTTCTGATTGGCGTTACTGCGTCTTTTGTTTTGCGTTTCTACGCCTTTTTTGCGTTATTACGTCTTTTGTGTCGCGTTACTACGCCTTTGCGGTATTTTATTTTCTTCTACATAAGCCAAATAGGCTTTCGTATCTGCAGTGTTAACGATTTTACCCTTAGCTTTTCACGCCTGAGTTTCTTAAACGGGTTCTCTCCATTTTTTTATTTTGGGCAATTCTTGTTAATAGGAGATTTAGTCAAATTCATTTACAGGATGGCGAACAGCTTTCATTCTCGGATGAGACGGTTCATTAATGGCCGTCCCATCCGGATATAGATTTAATCGCCATTACAAAGCGTAAGCTGGCCATTTTGTTTTCTACAAAAGCAAGTAATGACCTCTTATTTATGAATCGGCGCGTCATTCGGTCAGATAAGCATGATACCCGGACATTTAATGGTCTTGTCCAGAAAAGTATTCTTCATCACAGCTTTCTTTCTCTGGTGATTTTAACACAATTTAGAAATCATATGTAGACCACCTTTTATTGTAGTAAGCTGCTGGCATTTACTTAGGCAGCAACTGGTTTGATTTTCTCCTCTGGTTATCGAATGCTCAACCAGACGATCTAATGCTTAACCAGCAAATTTTGGCAGATGAGGAGTTCTTCGCAGAAATTAAAACTCCAAAACCTGTTTAATTTCATTTCAGTCAATTACCGGACCATTGATAAAACAAACACAGCGTAAAAGTCCGTGAAAATCATTCGGTACTATGATTCTGGAGACTGAAAATGTTTCCATAAAATACTATGTCATTATCGAATCAATAGCGCACTGCTTATCAGGTTGGCTAAAAATGGTTCCGTAGAACAAGGTGCGGGTGATTCTGGGGCCGTGGAGATGAAAACAGATCCCCTTTATAGTTGCAAGTTTTGTTATCATTTCTATAGATCTAATGCGTAACCAACCATTTTCGACCTTTTCCGTGGTGATTTCTCGCTAGTGCTGCATTGACAAGCAAAATATCCAAAACACATATAACCATATATGTTTATTGTGTGTGCATGTTAATACGCTGAACTTGTAGCAAAGCGCAGTAATAAATAAAAGGCAACAAACACCTCGAAAAACCACTCGTTTTCTAAGGCTTGAGTTCACCTTCAGCAGGAGAAACTAAATTTAGCCAAAATGTGTGAAGTACGGGATTTGGTATTTGCTCCAAAGATGCCGATATCAATGGGCTCCTGAATGTAATTCCCCGTTTTTTAAATAACTTCCTCGTAAAAATTATATAACTTATGAAACACAGAAACTGCAACGTTTCTTTACCTTTTTTAGCGATCTAATTCCTAACCGGATGTCGCTCTAATTGCTTCACGTTCTTAACCAATGGTTACGCATTCTATCGTTCCGTAGGCGTGAAGGACAGAAAACATATTTACAATTCATCCAAACTAATGCTGTGTTTCTTGACTGTAAAGATTGCATTTTTTCTAACAACTCCATTGTAGGTTGCGGGTTGAAATATTGTCAAAACAATGTAAATGACATAAAATCAGATTTATATGGGCACTACAAGAGCATGTTAACGTGATGAAAATGATAACCAATATTGTTTGTGGGAACGTACATAATAATAATAATAATAATAATAATAATAATAATAATAATAATAATAATAATAATAATAAAATAATAATAATAATAATACAACTACTACTACATCAACTACTATTACTGATAATAATATTAGTAATGAAAACGATGAAGACAATAATTAAACTACTACTACTACTACTACTACTACTACTACTACTACTACTACTACATGGGCCCCTTACCATCGGGGTTTGCAGAAATAAATTTAGCAGCATAATCTTTCCACGCAGAGCTGAAACCGACCGCACATGAGTACTGGTAAACCGCTTAGAGGGTCTAATCCTGCAAAAAATGGTGCGAGTCGGACAGCCCCTACATATAAACATTTTGGTTTATCTGGGCGTCAGGGCTTGAGATGACATTTCATCTCAGTGCGGCGTAAAATCCCTACACAATTAGAAGCAACGTCTCCTGAATGACCTAAATAGTGTTGACGGGGATTCAAATAAACTACTACTACTAATTGTTCTACTTATGATAATGATAATGATTTTAATAGTAAAAACAATTATAATAATAATTATACTCTAACTGCAACTCTTACAACTAGCCTGCTCAGCACAGTGGCGCGAGTCGGACCGTTCATGCATATTGATCCTATTCAAGTATTGGTTTCATTGGGCGGCAGAACTTGAGATGTCATTTCATCTAAATGAAGGGTAAAAGGCCATCAAAATTGGAAGCAACATCTCCACAATGACCAAAATAGTGTTGACGGGGACGTTAAATCTCAAATCAAACAAACAATACTACACTTACTACTACTCTACAACAATAATAATGATAATAATCATTTCAATAATCAAAACGATGATTATAATGATTATACTTCTTCCACTATTACTTCAACTGCTACTTCTACAGCAAGTATTATGATTTTGATTATTATTATTATTTGCGTGTTGAAAATAAATTGAATAAACACGTGTTGAAAATGTATTAATAATAATAATAGAAAACGATGATACAGTTGATAGAAATAATAAAAATAATAATAATAATTAGAAGAAGAAAGCAGTCTGAAGGACAGCCAAATCCCCCGCCGCACTTTGTATCAAGGCTCAACCTTGTGACCTTCACCTGTGACCTTCACCTTGGTTTATTTATGGTTCTACACATCAGCTCACTGTGGGGTATATTTCACAAAATTTTAATGAAATTCCTTCCAGGGGTAAAGGAAATATGGAACGGACACAAAATTTGAAGTTTCAAACAGGTGACCTTCAACTGTGACCTTGACCTTCAGTCAGCATGGTTCATTTATGTGTTATGCACATCAGCTCACTGATGGGGACATTTGACCATCGTTTAAAGAAATATGGATATGGAACGGACACAAAATTCAAAGTTTCAAACTCGTGACCTTCCAATGTGACCTTGACCTGGTGTCGACATGATTCATTTATGGGCTCTGCATATGCGCTCACTGTGGAGGATAATTGACCAATGTTTAATGAAATTCCTGCTCACTGATGGGGACATTTGACCAACGTTTAAAGAAAATCCTTTGAAGGGTAAAGGAGATATGAAACGGACAAAAAATTCAAAGTTTTAAACTCGTGACCTTCAAATGTGACCTTGACATTGAGTCGACATGGTTCATTTATAGGTTCTGCACCTCAGCTCACTGGGGGGGGGGATTATTGACCAAAGTTTAATGAAAATCCTTTGAGGGGTAAAGGAGATATGAAACGGACAAAAAATTCAAAGTTTTAAACTCGTGACCTTCAGATATGACCTTGACCTTAAGTCGGCATGGTTCATTTATGGGTTCTGCACATCAGCTCATTGAGGGGGATATTTGACCAAAGTTTGATGAAAATCCTTTGAAGGGTAAAGGAGACATGGAACGGACACAAACATCAAACTTTTAAATTCTTGACCTTCAAATGTGACCTTGACCTTGAGTCGGCATGGTTCATTTATGGGTTCTGCACATCAGCTCACTGAGAAGAATATTTGATAAAAGTTTAATGAAAATCCTTCCAAGGGTAAAGGAGATATGGAACAGACACAAAATTCCAAGTTTCAAACTCGTGACCTTCAACCATGACCTTCACCTTCAGTCTGCATGGTTCATTTATAGGTTCTGCAAACCAGCTCACTGAGAAGAAGAATTGACCAAAGTTTAATGAAAATCTATCAAAGGGTTCAGGAGATATGGAGCGGACCAGAAAGTGTTACGGACAGACGGACGGACGGACAGACAGACGGACGGACATGGGTTCTGTACATCAGCTCACTGAGAAGAATATTTGACAAAAATTTAATGAAAATCCTTCCAAGGGTAAAGGAGATATGGAACGGATACAAAACTCCAGTTTCAAACTCGTGACCTTCAACCGTGACCTTGACCTTGAGTCGGCATGGTTTATTTATAGGTTCTGCAAACCAGCTCACTGAGAAGAATAATTGACCAAAGTTTAATGAAAATCTATCAAAGGGTTCAGGAGATATGGAGCGGACAAGAAAGTGTTACGGACAGACAGACGGACGGACGGACGTACGGACAGACGAAGGCCATTGCTATAATCCCCGCTCCGCTTCGCGGCGGGGGATTTATAATGTATAAACACACACGGCATTAATGGACTGGTGTTGTTCTTGGTGTTGAAAAGGAGGATGCTAAGTATAAAGAAGACCAGTCTCTTTGCTGATTGCGTTTGTCGGTTTGTAGTATCCCCCAATGCTGTGCCCACTGATCAGTCATTGTCGAATTGAACTGTGTTACACTGTTAAATTCAACACAGTGACATGGTAAATTCAACACAGTTACAAGACATTCAACAAGCTCACAAGACAACTGGTCTTGTTGAATTGGATACGGCAAATTCAGTGTTCATGTCGACACGGTCAAATAATTCTAGTTTATAAATTTATACCTGAACGGTTTACTAGTACGATTGCATTGTCTGTTCCTTTCCAAAATAGTGCAATGCAATCACAATCGAGTCGCTTGATTCTTTGTGTCATATATTTTCTTGTATTCCAAGTGTATTGTATTTGGGGCAATTTTAAGACTTGCGCAGAACCTGTCTCACTAGTCATTTTTTTTTTTTTTTTGTTTTAAATCTGAAAACAACTGAAAGACCCCATAATATAGGTCTTCCTTCATTTCAGCTTGTCAGCATGTGAACACGAAAACATGCCTATATAATTTTGAACCCCACTTATATATAGTAAAACTGGCGTTTGCAGGGGTAAACCTTATTTTGCTTATTTCTGCTCTAAAATATAGATTGTGGGTACTCGTTAGAACCGCCTCGAAGGTCTAAGGACGTGTCACCAGTAAACAATTCTGCAGCGTTTGCAAATGTTCCCACAAAAGGCTGCTAGGCATACATGGGTTAATGGGGTGTTTTATCAATAACGATGAAGGCATTTTGTTTTCAGAGACCAAATGGTTAAGTGTTAGCCCCCTAGGCATGTGAACGGCCTCTGTAGCGCAGTCGGATGCGCGACTGACTAATGATCAGGAGGACGCGGGTTCGATACCAGCCGAGGGCGGTAACATGTTTCTTGGAGATTGCTTATGAAATATTTTCCACGGTGATTATCTCCCTTTTGCTGATTCACGTAGAGAGCTGGAAGTTTCTTGTTTGGTTGTTTGTATTGGAGTTGAAGGCCCAGTCAACACTATTTAGGTCATTTGTGAGCCCTCAATTTACCTATCAACACTTTTCCTCTACAGGCTTATACGAAAGCGGTTAACCAGTACAGTGCACATTCTTTCGTCAGAGACTGACTACCTTGAATCAATGGGAGGGAAAGAATGACGTAGAAAATAATTCATGATCAATCTCCACGAAAGAATGTCGCTGTTACGAGATGGAATAGGAAACCTCTCTGGTGCTTATGCACATCTAAATTAGTTTAGTAGATATATGGTAGGGCGGTGCGAGTGAAATATTTTAGGTGAAATATGGTACGCAAACTGTGCTGCTCCATGAACAAGTCATGCACATATCATACGATGTATGCATGAGTGGTTTATGGAGATCTGTTTTTACAATACAGGGGGCCGCTATAAGGCTGAGTTCTATAAAATTTGCCTAAAAATCGCCAACCGCCAAATTGTGCCATATATGATTTTCATTCCCGTCACGTGTTGTGTGGGTGTTCGTTTTGACAGGAGTCATGGCATTGATTTATAGGGTCGTTTCATCAATTTTTCCTATGGGAAATATACTATTTGAACGCAAATCAATTATCTACTCGATTTTTGCTATCTGGCTTCATTTGTGGCCGGTATCTCCACCTCGCCACGATTTAAGCAAGGTAATATGAGTAGGCATGATTTTCTGGTAGTATTCATAGATATATAAACCCTGAGAAAAACGAACACTTTAGCAGCAGGTCAAGTTGTAACGTGTACCTACAACATTGTGTCGGGAAATAGAAAGTATATTGAAAGGTATGTTAAATCTATGTTTAGTATTATTTTTGTATGAACATGCTTGTAGGTTTTGGAGGGGTTTACTTCTAGTATACCCAACTTTCTGAAGCCTATTCTGAATTCACTGTTGAGGCCTGTAGTGATTAGGCTACTAGCTTTGCCAGCTGGACGTCGCAGGATTAATCCCAGGCTTCTCCAGTAGTAGAATGAGTCTTTCTAAGTGAGGTCCTGTCTCATTCTGACCCTAGATGTTGGTGAGACGTAAAGTTTGGACACCCGCTCATTCTAGATTCATTTAGGCTTTTAGACCCCTTTTGTAGAATGTAATTAATAAACGCCGGGTCACTTGTTTGACCCATGAATTTGACTAGCTGTGGTTAGAAACCCGTGGTTCCGTCCCAATATGATATTAGGTGTAGAGGGGACGTAAACTTAAGACGGGTTTAACCATATCTTCATCATCAGGGCGAACTCTTACAAGAGCCTGTCCGGTTATCCGTGATGATGAACCGTAATGAATTTCATTTTACAAGCATGTTCACGTTGATTAGAAATAATTTTGTTCAAGAAGAATTACGAGTTCATTTTGTAATGATGCCGTTTTTGTCTGATAACTCAGTTTGTGCATGTATGTACATATAAAGAACGTGATGATGATAGATGGGAGTATTTGGTCGCCACACGTCATAACGGCCTGAGCGGCGGGGATGACGTCAGCTGCGTCATCGGCGTCGCGAGGACGGTTGTGACGGGGTGCCTACCAAATACAGAGAGAATTTACGGCAAACTGTGTTGGCCTTTATGAGACACCAACAAATGTTGTGGATTATAGATGAAAATCTTCTGTTTGTAGTTTCTATCTGTTATTAATGTAATGAATTTGTGAATAGCTATATTTGTGAGCCGTGTCGCGGAGAAGGATATGAAATAGAGATGGTTATGTTTCCTGTAATTGGCGGCTGACCAGGTAGCGCAAAGGCGTGGTCTGTTCAATTGCCTCTTACTTGTGATAATGAGCACAAATTGATGAGTATTATGCTCAGTAGTAGTAAGCATTAATTGATTTCTGTAGTGCTCAGTAAGGAAACATGAACTTTGAGTATTATTGTGTCAAGCGCTGGGTGCTGATAATTTGATGCACAGTCAAATTGAGTTCTGCTGTACGGTTATTTGTCGCATGCACTAATCAGCCTGTATGTCTGGTCGGCGCATGCGCAATAACGGTATATGCATGAACATATTCTTACTTCTCCGAGAGGGGGATCATGATATAGCATGTATGTTTTGTGACTTGTGTCTTAGTCCAGTTATCGTAATTTGCAGGCACAACAATGTGTGACCTGCTGCTCCCTGCTTCATAGCAGCAGGTACTGGTACGACGCTTGGGGTTAGGGTCCAGCAAGGGCGGATAGACCGCCGTAATCAGCGCATATCAGAATCAGAATCATTGTTCATTGTCAACAAATGTGAGACCATGGAAGAGGTCAAATAACCTGCAGGTGATTCGGACGGTCGCTAAACCTGTGATCGGCAAACCTGTGATCGCTAAACCTGTGATCGGCAAACCTGTGATCGCTAAACCTGTGATCGGCAACTATGTCGATAGACTAGTTTGCAGTTTGCACTAGTTCGCGAGAGGAAGTTTCACGCGAGAGGGGATTCACCCTAAATTATAAACTGGCCAGTCGCGTCTTGTGTTGTTTCTTTTTTTTGTTTTTGTTGTTTTTGTTGTTTGCTTCTGTAGGTATTCACGTCACCCGTTCCGAGCACAGAACATTGTTTTGCCTTCGGAGCGGACGTCGTGAGTTGGCTACAGAAGCAACAATTTGTGATGTTTTGTGTTAGTAAGTGTTAAATGTAGATACTGTAAATAATTCATGTCATTCATCTTATATCTTTCTTGTGCCTTACCCCACAGCTGCCCGTACACCTGTCAGAGATCACGCTCGGTTGTCTTGTTAGCATGGGGGTTTGCGGGACGCCGTAAACCCACATGTAACATTTGGTGTCAGAAGTGGGATAAGGCACAAGAAAGATATTAGATGAATGACATGAATTATTTACAGTATATAGGACCATCATGAAAAGGCTTTCCAGACCCTGAAGAATAGACTCACGTCTAGTCCTATTCTTCGTCTTCCTATCTTTCATGATGGGAATCCGTTCATACTCCGGACGGACGCTTCTGATGTTGGTATAGGGGCCGTTTTGCTCCAAGAATTTGAAGGGGAAGGACGACTTCCCATTGCTTATGCCAGCAAGAAACTTTTGCCTCGTGAGAAAAACTATTCTGTGATAGAGAAGGAATGTTTGGCTATTATCTGGGGTGTTGAGAAATTTCGCAAGTATCTTTACGGAGTAGAATTCTTGCTTGAGACAGACCACAAGCCCTTGTCTTATATGCAAACAGCAAAAGTTCTCAATCCTCGAATTATGCGTTGGGCAATGAAACTACAGCCGTATAGATTTTGGATTATTGCCTTTCGGGGCCAAGAAAATTTGGGGGCAGACTACCTTAGTAGGTAATTCTTCGCACGGTTGTTGTGTAAATAGCTGTCTTGTTTAGATAGGTTCATCCTATTCCATCTCTGTACACAAAGAAAAAACATTTCTGACTGTTTTTTCTCCAAAAGGGGAAACCTTTGTTACGAGATGGAATAGGAAACCTCTCTGGTGCTTATGCACATCTAAATTATTTTAGTAGATATATGGTAGGGCGGTGCGAGTGAAATATTTTAGGTGAAATATGGTACGCAAACTGTGCTGCTCCATGAACAAGTCATGCACATATCATACGATGTATGCATGAGTGGTTTATGGAGATCTGTTTTTACAATCCAGGGGGGCCGCTATAAGGCTGAGTTCTATAAAATTTGCCTAAAAATCGCCAACCGCCAAATTGTGCCATATATGATTTTCATTCCCGTCACGTGTTGTGTGGGTGTTCGTTTTGACAGGAGTCATGGCATTGATTTATAGGGTCGTTTCATCAATTTTTCCTATGGGAAATATACTATTTGAACGCAAATCCATTATCTACTCGATTTTTGCTATCTGGCTTCATTTGTGGCCGGTATCTCCACCTCGCCACGATTTAAGCAAGGTAATATGAGTAGGCATGATTTTCTGGTAGTATTCATAGATATATAAACCCTGAGAAAAACGAACACTTTAGCAGCAGGTCAAGTTGTAACGTGTACCTACAACATTGTGTCGGGAAATAGAAAGTATATTGAAAGGTATGTTAAATCTATGTTTAGTATTATTTTTGTATGAACATGCTTGTAGGTTTTGGAGGGGTTTACTTCTAGTATATCCAACTTTCTGAAGCCTATTCTGAATTCACTGTTGAGGCCTGTAGTGATTAGGCTACTAGCTTTGCCAGCTGGACGTCGCAGGATTAATCCCAGGCTTCTCCAGTAGTAGAATGAGTCTTTCTAAGTGAGGTCCTGTCTCATTCTGACCCTAGATGTTGGTGAGACGTAAAGTTTGGACACCCGCTCATTCTAGATTCATTTAGGCTTTTAGACCCCTTTTGTAGAATGTAATTAATAAACGCCGGGTCACTTGTTTGACCCATGACTTTTGACTAGCTGTGGTTAGAAAACCGTGGTTCCGTCCCAATATGATATTAGGTGTAGAGGGGACGTAAACTTAAGACGGGTTTAACCATATCTTCATCATCAGGGCGAACTCTTACAAGAGCCTGTCCGGTTATCCGTGATGATGAACCGTAATGAATTTTATTTTACAAGCATGTTCACGTTGATTAGAAATAATTTTGTTCAAGAAGAATTACGAGTTCATTTTGTAATGATGCCGTTTTTGTCTGATAACTCAGTTTGTGCATGTATGTACAAATAAAGAACGTGATGATGATAGATGGGAGTATTTGGTCGCCACACGTCATAACGGCCTGAGCGGCGGGGATGACGTCAGCTGCGTCATCGGCGTCGCGAGGACGGTTGTGACGGGGTGCCTACCAAATACAGAGAGAATTTACGGCAAACAGTGTTGGCCCTTATGAGACACCAACAAATGTTGTGGATTATAGATGAAAATCTTCTGTTTGTAGTTTCTATCTGTTATTAATGTAATGAATTTGTGAATAGCTATATTTGTGAGCCGTGTCGCGGAGAAGGATATGAAATAGAGATGGTTATGTTTCCTGTAATTGGCGGCTGACCAGGTAGCGCAAAGGCGTGGTCTGTTCAATTGCCTCTTACATGTGATAATGAGCACAAATTGATGAGTATTATGCTCAGTAGTAGTGAGCATTAATTGATTTCTGTAGTGCTCAGTAAGGAAACATGAACTTTGAGTATTATTGTGTCAAGCGCTGGGTGCTGATAATTTGATGCACAGTCAAGTTGAGTTCTGCTGTACGGTTATTTGTCGCATGCACTAATCAGCCTGTATGTCTGGTCGGCGCATGCGCAATAACGGTATATGCATGAACATATTCTTACTTCTCCGGGAGGGGGATCATGATATAGCATGTATGTTTTGTGACTTGTGTCTTAGTCCAGTTATCGTAATTTGCAGGCACAACAATGTGTGACCTGCTGCTCCCTGCTTCATAGCAGCAGGTACTGGTACGACGCTTGGGGTTAGGGTCCAGCAAGGGCGGATAGACCGCCGTAATCAGCGCATACCAGAATCAGAATCAGAATCATTGTTCTTTGTCAACAAATGTGAGACCATGGAAGAGGTCAAATAACCTGCAGGTGATTCGGACGGTCGCTAAACCTGTGATCGGCAAACCTGTGATCGCTAAATCTGTGATCGGCAAACCTGTGATCGCTAAATCTGTGATCGGCAAACCTGTGATCGCTAAACCTGTGATCGGCAACTATGTCGATAGACTAGTTTGCAGTTTGCGCTAGTTCGCGAGAGGAAGTTTCACGCGAGAGGGGATTCACCCTAAATTATAAACTGGCCAGTCGCGTCTTGTGTTGTTTCTTTTTTTTTTTTGTTTTTGTTGTTTTTGTTGTTTGCTTCTGTAGGTATTCACGTCACCCGTTCCGAGCACAGAACATTGTTTTGCCTTCGGAGCGGACGTCGTGAGTTGGCTACAGAAGCAACAATTTGTGATGTTTTGTGTTAGTAAGTGTTAAATGTAGATACTGTAAATAATTCATGTCATTCATCTAATATCTTTCTTGTGCCTTACCCCACAGCTGCCCGTACACCTGTCAGAGATCACGCTCGGTTGTCTTGTCAGCATGGGGGTTTGCGGGACGCCGTAAACCCACATGTAACAGTCGCCGACCCCGGCAGGTATCGAACCCGCGTCTTCCTTATCACCAGTTCGACGCGTATCCGACTAAGCTGCCGAGGCCGGCTGGAAGTTTCTGGTGAAAGAATGTGCACTGTACTGGTTTACCGTTTACGTAGGAGAAGTGCGGCTATGTAAACTGACCAGCTCAAAAATGACCTAATAGTGTTGACTTGGTCGTTACGCACCAAAAACAATTCATTCGGCTTGAATACTTGCTAGTAAAGATTAAGAAATATAAACATTTTTTCCGAACATTTCAAATACAGTCGAACTTAGATGGCTCAAACACCGATGGTTCGTTTACCATGGCTGAGTCGAAATCGCTCTTGAGCCCCTAGGGAAATTCTCTTCACAAGCAATAGTGGGTGATAATTATGAAGATTTTAGTCTTTTATCCTGCAAATGTATGCTGTGTGTTCTCATTAGAATCGCCTCGGTGAGGCGATTCTAATGAGTACACACAGCATACATTTTCATTACAGAACATCGAAAATATGTTCAAAAGTATCTCGTTATGCCTCCTGGCAGTAACCCTCAGTGGCTCGAACTACCGCTGTGTCGAATACATTTTCATGGTCCTAAAGTGGTTCGAGCCATCGAAGTTCGACTGTATATGTCTTCTGTAAAGGTATGAAATTCCCAAAAGGAATTCAATCGAGTGGCAAATTGTCTGGACCAGATTAGCTAGTTTCGCCAAAGTAGGGCTCATAAGTCACCTTCCAATATATTCAAGCCCCATTTGAACAATTAAAGGGATATTCCATAGTTTTTCATGAATAACATTTGCAGGATTCCAAAGAAGCTGTCTGAATATCTTCGAGGGACCAGACAAATGTTATTGCAATGAAATAAACATACATGGTCGTCATTCTTGTATTTCTTAAGTCAAATTGTGACGAAAACGCCCCACAACTCTATATCACCTCTTCAGATGCGACCGTTAAACTACTAGTTCAAAACGTTGTTAAAACGATAACGTCTGTTCTGCAACACTTAAAAATGCTATGTTCACTTCGCTCTAACATGTAACGTAAACAAAGCAAGGTCCATTTTTGATATCCAAAGATGAGTTTTTTTGTTTTTTTTTTCAGCAGAATGTCAACATGGATTTTGTTCCGTTAGCAGGACTTCTGGCCCAGAAAAGCTTCAAACAGCTATGTTCATTGGATTTTATTCAAAAATATATTCTTTATGGGTCTGATTTAAAGTACCAACCAGACGCTAAAATTGCCTAACCCTATCCATTGATCACAAGCTATCTTCCCATCAGCACTCTCATTGCTTTGATTTCTTATCGCCGTAGGGTCAGAGTATTGCATAACAGGCTATCCGTAGTACCTGGAGGATTATCTATAGAATCTGGACTGGAATCATGAGTTGGGCTTGGCAAATAGTGAAGACCAAGATCAGACACCACGGACACCACGGACGCGCAGTCTGATCAGAATCTAAACTGTTTGCTTAAAATAATGGAATTAACGGGTTAAAAACACGGTCCAAGTCCCTGTTCAGGCCTATTTTTCCTGTCTACATTCAAAGACAATCGAACTTCCAGAGCTCTCAGTGCTTTGTTTTCGTTAAACCCTCGGGTAGATTTTGTTTGTTTGATTTGAGGTTTAACGTCTCCGCCAACACAGTAAAGGTCAATTTGGAGACGTTGTTTCCAATTTTGTGGGACTTTCACCCTACATTGTGATGAAATGACAGCTCAAGCCCTGCCGCCCAATGAAACCAATAGGGTTTATAAGCATGGACGGGCCGACTCGCACCGCTTTGCCTGGGCAGGCTTAGATCCTCTAAGCGGTTTACCAGTACTCGTGTGCGTTTCAGCTCTGCGTGGAAGCATCATGCAGCGCCATCGGATAGAAGTTGAGCATCACCACAGTATAGGGTCCCCGCCTATCGGCGCTTGGACAAATTCAGTTATAATGCCGCTATTAAGGCCACCTAAAATCAATACTTATTCCGCTTCAAATGCTTATTTAGAAGGGTGCAATTATTCTTTCTTGGTCTTTTATGCACAAAATGTCCTCTGGTCAGGGACCACTTTAGGGACAGTTCAAAAGTGGTCTTACAGAACACGTTTGAACAGTCCAAAAAGTGGTTTTAATATAGGAATTCTACCTTAAATTGAGCCTCATGACGCTTCCATGCAGAGCTGAAGCGGGTCGCACATGAGTAAAGTGAAACTCCCCTATTAAGACCACCTAAAATTAAGACCTATTCTACTTTAAAAAGCTTATTAGTACATGTATGTTGCAGTTATTCTTTCTTTGTGTTTTCTGAATACAGCGTTCCTTGTCCCAGACCATCTTTGGGACTCTTCAAAAGTGGTCTTAAAGACCACTTTTGAACAGTCCCAAAGGTGGTCTTAATTTAGGAATTTTACTGTACTTGCGAACATCTTATGTATAAACCTGCCCAGGCAAAGTTATGCTTGCATTTAAACCCTATTGGTGTGTTTGGACGGTAGGTCCTAAGGTGTCATTTCAACTCAATACCGGGTAAAAAGCCCACGAAAGTAGGAAGCAACGCCTCCAAAATGATCTAAATAGGGTTGACATAGACTTGAAACCTCATTAAAAACAACAAAAACGTCACCACAATATATAATCAGTTGTTAAGTCTATGCACTCCGTGGCCTAGTGCGTAACAGCGCCGACTCCTAATTATTTGATCTCTCATCGTTGTGGTTCGCGCCTCGCCCAGGTCACACACACGTGAGACTTCTAGTTATGCAACGGAAGGTCACCTGTTTTTTTTTTCTCCGGTTACTCTGGTTTTCGCTCATCTTAGATTAACGGCTCGAAATCAGTGAGTGAGTGAGTGAGTGAGTTTTAGTTTTACGTCCCACCAACAGCTAAGGTCATACGGAGACGGGACCTCGGTTTAAAGACTCATCCGAAAGTCTGGAGAAGCCCGGGAAACTCGAAATCAGTGAAGTAATTTTGAAAGGCCCGAAAACAATCAATGCAGTGTAGGAAAAAAAAAACTAAGTCCAAGGAAAAGGGCTGGATGTCGGTAAAATCTGGACTCGTATACCAAGGCATTTTTACACTGAAGACTCGGATCAGTTGCCAAGGAACGCGACTTCAGGTCAGGATCTATATTACTTGCTGAATGTAACATATCAAGATGTTTATTTTGTAATTTCTGAGCCAATTCAATTTGTCATTTATCATTTATTCTTAACATCACGAAAACACGCCTATATAATCCTGGCCCCCTTGAACCCCACTTTTATATAGTAAAACTGGGGTTTACAGGTGTATACATTATTTTTCTTATTTCTGCTCAAAAACATAGATTGTGGGTACTCGTTAGAACCGCCTCGTCGAGGCGGTTCTAATGAGTACCCACAAACTATATTTTGAGCAGAAATATGAAAATATCCGGATTTTGATCTGAAAAAAAAATGTCACTTTTAAGTACTAAAATTTTAACAATATATTTGAATAGGCGTGTTTTTGTAACAAATACGAGGTTCTCTGATTCCTATCTGTGGTCTGTACCTCATTATCTCTGAAATATTTTCAGAGCTCGAAACATGACACCATACATGTGTATAAAGAGAGGGCTCCTTTGTGCGAACAACCCATCACTTTTAGGCTATTTTTTTTTGGCAACATCCATTTTGGCCTTTACCCTCCTAAATTCATTCTAAGAGAAATGTATACATACAAAGGTGATTGAGTGAAATTTACAACATTGTAATTGATTAAAGAAAATTAACAGGATGAAATAAAAGAACTTTAAAGTTAACTAATGTATTCCCAAAATTAGAAAAGAAAGCACAGTATTATAATAAAAGTATTCTGAATAATTGTTTTGATTGTTTTGGGTTTAACGACACGTCAACCCTTGTGGGTAATTTTGTGTCGTCTCACAGAGAAGGGCAGAAGTGATAAAAGAGATAGTAGAGGAGCTGAAAGTGAGGGACAGAGGAGAACGAGGAAAATAAATGCCGGAAGTGCAGAAACAGATGAAATAACACCCTCCTCTAGCCTTACCTGCTGCAGTGACAGCAGACCTTGCCCAACTGTAAGCCAATATCAGTTGGACGACCCAGTGACGCAAGATACACGTCATCTTTGCCTCACCCAACACCCTATAATATTCTAAATCTATCACATTAAACACTGGAATGTTTGTTTGTTTGATTTGAGGTTCAACGTTCCCGTCAACACTATGTAGGCCATTTTGGGGACGTTGCTTCCAATTTTGTGGGACTTTTACCCGACATTGAGATAAAATGACATCTCAAGATCTGCTGCCCAATGAAACCAATTGGGTTTATATGCATGGACAGTCCATCTCGCACCACTTTTCCTGGGCAGACTTAGATCCTCTAAACGGTTTACCAGTACTCGTGTGTTCGGATTCAGCTTTACGTGGAAGCATCGTGCAGCTCATCTATTTCTTAAAGCCCCACTGGAATGTAAGGGTAGAACAAAACGTTCTAAGCACCACTTGAGGACTATTGCACTGGCCTGCACTTAGGGATGATAGACCAGTCAGTGCTGTTTCATGCCAGTGCTAGGGTTTTTACACATCACGAAAACATGCCTATATAATTTTGACTCCCTTGAACCCCACTTTCATGTTGTAAAACTGGGGTTTACAGGGCTAAACCTTATTTTTTCTTATTTCTGCTCTAAAACATATATTGTGGGTACTCGTTAGAACCGCCTCAATGAGGCGGTTCTAACGAGGCCCACAATCTATGTTTTGGGCAGAAATAAGAAAAATATCACAATTTGTCACCGTGGTATAGTTTACAATGTATTTGTATAGGCGTGTTTTCGTTACGAGTTCTTTAACCAGGACGAGCGTTAATGAAGGCCACCTAGGACACTAAACCACATGAGTCTTGTCATTATTTGCAATAATTGTGATCGATGTATCCGCCTCTTTTAGCAGTGACATTATTTAGACATACGGACCTTTTGTCACTGAGCCACCATGAAACAAAATGATCTTTAACATGCCATGCGCAAACAGCGAAGACTCTGAACAGCCTGCGCATCTGCGCAGGCTGATCAGAGTCTTCGCTGTTTTCATAAGACTTCTGAGATTGCTGGCTTGACCATCGAGTGAGAAGTGATGACTGTGGAAAAGCATATATATATATATAAAATGTTTCCACAGGCTGAACAGCGTTTTGAGTGTTCAAAAACTCCTTTTTCCTAACTTCTGCTTCCTTAAGCTCGTAACGCGGTGACGTCTGTTTTCTACTCGATCAGTTCAACACGACAGTAAATCAGCTGACCCATGAAAAATTGATGTTATCGAAACGAACTTTGTTTTATTTTATCTGATCATACAGACACTTGTTAGATCATATTTTTTCATTGCTTGGCGGCAACTTTTAGAGCTCTGTGTACCAGGATGGTCTGAGAATTCACTGTTTGATACAGGTTTAAGTACTTTTTGCACGAGTCGGCGTTTTCTTTGACCTAGAATCGTCTTGGAAGTATAAGATTTGTTATTGACTTTCAGGATCGAAATAAGTTATGACCAACACACTTCACAGCACATTCAATACCTCACATAAAAGTCGCAGGGCGGTGCAGCTCAGGTTTTGTCAAAACATATCAAATTTGCTTAGTCCACAAGACGATGTGGTATATAGAGTTCCTTTCGAATGTGTCGTGTATTTTGTGTTACAGGGCGTCCAACAAGTAGACAAGACCTGCAGTTCTTGCAAGATGTACTGCGTGGTAGAGGGGTGTTGTTATTTCTTCTGTTTCTACAATTGCATTCATTTTCTATGGGCGACAACACAAAATGACCGACATGGGTTGACATGTCCTTAAACCCTAGCCAAACAACCAGCATCATAGCTTTGATTGTGTTGCGGAGGTGATTTGGTGTAGTGAAAGTGTCGTTTATCTTTCATCACTGGGGCGTCTAACTGATACATAAAATGGGACAACGTTAGTTAAAGAGGGCTATAGTAATGGATCCGTCCGTCCGTCCGTCTTTCCTCGTAGACACGATCTTGTCTTCGCAAATCCTCCTGAATTTTGATGAAATTTTCCAGTTTTTTGTTCTCGTGTCCTGAAGATGATAATATTTTATCCAGGTCATGCCCAACGGGGATTTTGGTCTATTTGTCCAACGTCGTTAGTCGAAGGGGACAATATTAATGGGTTCGTCCGTCCGTCCGAAGACACGATCTTGTCCCCGCAACTGCTACAGTTTTTATGGGATTTTGGTGAAAGTTTCCAGTTATTCTTCCAATGACCTGAAGATGACCATAGTTTAATAAGGCCATGCTCGACTGATTTTTACCAGAGGTTTTGACCTTTGCTAAATTAGCCTTTTTCTTATCAACAAAAGTTTTTGTCTCCGCAACTCCTCCAGCAGGTTTCAATGGATTTTGATTAAACTTGCCAGTTATTGTTCCCATGACCTGAAAATTATCATATTTTATCGAGGTCATGCTCGATTAATTTTACCAGAGTTTTGGCCCTTTATCAGTTTTAGCAATTTTATCATCAACAGAAGCTCTTGTCTCCGCAACTCCTACATTTCTCAAGGGATGAAACTTTCCAGTTATTGTTTCTATGGCCTGGAAATGATCATATTGTATCAAGCTCGTGCTCAACTAATTATTGAATTTTCCTATAGGGGTTTGGCCCTTTTTCAGTATTTAGCATTCTGTCAACAAAAACAATCTTATCTCCACGACTCCTCCCATCTTTTTTCAAGGGATTTTGATGAAACTTTCCAGCTACTGTTCCCATGACCTGAAGATGATGATATTTGATTTCGGTCATGCTGTACTGAATGTACTGTTATTTCAGTTGATGAAATCTTTCAGTTATCGTTCCCATGAATGTTGCCAACAAAATTTTTGATCTCTGCAACTCCTCATGCATCTTAAAAAATCATCATTTACGGTTTTGGAGATGAATTTTTCCGTAAATTACTCCTTACAACGTCAGAAAAAAATACAAATTTGTCTTTTAAAAGGGTTGTAAAATCCCAAAATACTATAATGTTATAGACATATTTGTCACATACTGACATTTCAAACGTCGGGGCCAGCGGCCTTTTATTTACAGTTAGGCAAGACCTGCTATCTTTTGTAGCAGGTAAGGGACGAGAGTGTAATGTTTTAATTTCTTCTGTTTGTTCACTTGCATTCGTTTCCTTCAGCATTCACTGCCCCTCTCATCACCCCTACTCTCTCATATATCTGTTTTTCCCTTTCTCTGGAGACCGACACATAAAAAACTGAAAGGGTTGACGTGCCGTTGTGTACAGTTGAATTTATATTTATACCGCAATCTGGCATTCTAGTAATCTTATAAAGGGGGGTCAAATACTATAATGTTATTAATTAAGTAATTTCGTACTGACCCAGTTACAGGTCCTCGGTCAGCTACGTTGACCCGCGGCTTTCTCCGAGGTCTGCTGCATTGGCCCGAGGCCGAAGGCCGAGGGTCAACGCAGCTGACCGAGGACCTGTAACTGGGTCAGTACGAAATTACTTGACTAATGACAATTTTATTAATTGACACAATAAAAAAAAAAAAAACATGATTATTGATTTTTTGACCTCACTTGGCCTTAGTTAATATTGGTTGACCTGGTGTTAATACGGATGACCTCCGATCAATACATGAAAGCCAATTAATAAGTGCACGCCATAATCCGCACGTACCTATAAAACCTTGTACTGACCTATAGTACGTCTAGTGACCATTTTAAGACCTACATTTCAGGTCCTTACCCAGCAGGCACACGTCGCACGGGCAACGTCAAATCAAGGTCGGTGCAATGTCACCACGTTGCACCGACGCCGTTAGATGTGACGTTGCATATAATAAAAGTCATGACGTTGTACGGATGTTGATGTGGCGTCACAAATACGTCATGTTCCTGCTGGGTATTAGGTTTTGCGGGTTTAAACAATAACATGCAACCTTCGATACAACGGCAAGTTATTATCTTTGCAATATTTATTTAAACAGATTTTCAGAAATTTCAGGGAAATTCTTACCTTCTCGGACCTTCCATGTTTGAATGGTCCGTTTGAATAATTGCGCACTGCTACTGCGGTTGCGTCTCAACCTCGAAAATAATTTCTAAAGATAAACAACATGTATGCATTTGCATATTTTCATACAGAATGCAAAACGCTGAGAAACCTTTATTTAGGGACCAAGTTGTTTCTGACGTCTCTCTGGCGCGATGACGTCAGAAACGTTGCACTATTTGACGTCACGTTATACTACGTGTGCGTGCCATGGCACTGAATGTCGTTTAACAAGCCACACTGTCTGCTGGCTAACTAATACCTTGATTGTTTTGAGTTGCGGTATAAACTATAAAAGATTCAAAGATAATTTAGAAACGTTGTGAACATAATCAAAGCACTGAGAGTGCTGATGGGGCAATAGCTTGTGATCAATGAATAGGGTTAGGCAATTTTGGCGTCTGGTTGGTATTTTTAAATCAGACTCATAAAGAATATACAGTTTGATAAAATCCAATGAACATAGCTGTTTGAAGCTATAAGCTGAATAAATGTATATTGGTGTGTAACGACCAAGTCAACAACACTTTTTAGGTCATTTTTGAGCTAATCAGTTTACCTAGCCACATTTCTCGTACATGTACGTAAACGGTAAACCAGTACAGTGCACATTCTTTCACCAGTCACTTCCAGCCGGCCTCGGTAGCTCAGTCGGATGCGCGTCTGACTGGTGTTCAGTAAGACGCGGGTTCAATACCTGCCGGGGTCGGCAACATTCTTTCGTGGAGATTGATCGTGAAGTATTTTCTACGGTCATTCTTTCCCTCCCAATGATTCAAAAGGGCAGTTGTCAGTCCCTGGCGTAAGAATGTGCACTGTACTGGTTAACCGCTTTCGTATAAGCCTGTCCAGGAAAAGTGTTGATAACTGAGCGGCTCAAAAATGACCTAAATAGTGTTGACTGGGCCTTTAACTCCAATACATACAATCAAACAAGAAACTTCCAACTGCCCTTCGTGAATCAGCAAAAGGGAGCTAACCACCATGGAAAAGATTTCATGATCAATCTCCAAGAAACATGTTGCTGACCCCGGCCGGTATCGAACCCGCGTCCTCCTGATCATAAGTCAGTCGTGCATCCGACTGAGCTATCGAGGCCGTTCACATGCCTAGGGGGCTAACGTCTCTGAAAACAAAATGACTTTAACACCCTATTAACCCATGTATGCATAGCAGCCTTTTGTGGGGACATTTGCATACATTGCAGACCAAGATTAGACGCCGCAACACCTGGCGTCTCATTTGTGTCTAAACTTTTTGCTGAAAGTACATACAATTTTGGCAAAATTTACTGCTAACAATACAAAGTAGAAGTAAAACAAAGATCAGGAATCGATACAATTAACTTACTCCACCCATCAAAGACACCAAAGGGAAAGAAACACAAACATGAAGCGACCAGACCATAATGGAAACCTAAACAAAGGATGGCCATAAGGACATTAACTTTTCCACAAAATGGCCAAATGGCCATCCAAAATAAAAATACACAAGTGATACACACAGTAAGTAGTAACAAACAACAACATAAATGAACCGCCACAGAAGAACCGCCTTGGAACGGTCAGTGGAAAGAATTCCACTGGGGGGCTTAAATCGATTTTACTTGGCCATAATCCTCGCTCTTACCTCTGTCGCGGTATACACTAATTTTGTTTAGTCCGCATGAAGGCTTCGTGACAACCTGGCTCCCCTGCAATTGGACATGGACCACTCCAAACTTCTTAACTGTCTTATACAAAAAATTACATAATCGACCCACACTGCGTACTTTTAACCCATTTTGTACTGAATGGAAAAATCAACCTTATATAGTATGAAACGAGTCCATTTCAAAATTTAGGGATGTCTGGTTGTGGCTTCGTTAAATTCATCTGGAAAATGCTGCACCTTTCGCAAACATGCAGTGTATGCCCTAATGAGACTCCGCGTTCTGCGGTATCTGATCTGGACCTCCGCAGTTTGCCAGTTGCCAGTTTTGGGATTTCCGGTACAAAATGAGCTGTAAAATGGGCTCATTGTACTATAAAAAGACACTGAATGCATTGTTTTCATTCGTGTTTTTTTTACACGGAGAATCCCTCAGGCAATCTCCGTCACGGTAAACTGTATGGATAAATTTACAAAACATTCAAGTTATAATGTTTATTTCCATTGGCTGTTTAATTTAATGAGGAACTTTTTAAACTGTTTCGAATATTGCGCTATATTTTCTCAAGGTGTCTCTCGGTGGTGATTAGTTCGTTTGCATTAATGCGAAAAGTAGTGCCAAAATCACTCTTCAATACTCTTGGGCTATTGCCCCAAAATGGACTCATCCAGTTTTATAAGTAATGCTGCGTGCCGTAGTTGCTAATCTGCCAGCTGACAAGTTACCACGGCATTTGACTTTCGGTGCTTGGGTACTAGCATTACTAAATAGTAACAAAGTCTACAGCATCCCACAATTTATGCATCCGAAATGCTTCTGACACTGAGCAGGTAGGTGTAAGACTTATATGGTCACATATACCCCGCGACAAGGCTAATATATATCGTCAGTGTACATAAATAAAGCACGTCAAACAAACTAGCATAACAGTATTCATTATCTGTTTTTCCTTTTACCATGAACTAGAAATGTGTCAATACGACACAGATGCCCCCACCCGGAGGGGGGGGGGGGGGGCACCTCACCCTAAAAAGCTCATATTACAATAACATCTGTCATTGGACAGCATAACTCGCCTGGAAACGTGTCCTTGAGGTCATTGGCATAGGTTGGGGTATTGCTGATTAAACCTTTGAAAAATAACTATCTCCATACCAAATATGAACTTAATCCATCAAATGGTTTAGAATATGTTAACATTCAAAATTTCTAAGCCCGCAACATTGACATTGAGGTCATGAGTAAAGGGGTTGGGTTATGGCTGAATGAAACTTTCGACCTGTAACTATCATCATTCCAAACATGAAGCAAATCCATCAAATGGTTCAGGAAATATGAGCTCTAAAAGGCAAAAATTCTAAGTCTGTAACCTTGACCTTGAGGTCAGAGGTAGGGTTTTTGGTTGAATAAAACTTTGGACCTGTAACTATTGCCATACTAAATATAAAGCAAATCCATTATATATTTTGGAAAATATAAGCTATTAACATACCTAAATTTGAAAATTTCCTTGTATGTGAACTTGACGTTGAGGTCATTCTCATGGTTGGGGTACTGCTTAATATCACTTTCGATCTTTATCTATCATAGCACCAAATATAACCACAATCAATCGTACGGTTTGGAAAATATGAACTCTTAAAAAATCAACATTAAAAATTTCGAAGTGTGTGACCTTGACGTTGAAGTCTTAGGCATGGGTGGGGGTAATGCCAAATAAACCTTTGGACCTGTATCTATCATCATAGCAAATATATACCAAATCGACATATGGTTTGGTAAGTACTAGCGCTTTGAAACCTTTAACATTAACAATTTCTAAGTATTTGACCTTTACCTTGAGGACACGGGCATTGTGTGGGCCGGGGGTATTTCTGATTGAATCTTTGGACCTACATCTATCATCGTTCCAAATATGAACCAAATCAGTCGTAAAGTTCAGGTTCTACCTGGAACAAATATCCTAACCGGAGTCTTTAACATTAAAAATTTCTAAGTCCATGACCTTGACCTTGAGGTCATAGGCATAAGTGGGGGTATTGCTGAATAAAACCTTGCACCTATATCTATCATCATACCAAATATGAACCAAATCCATCATATGCTTTGGAAGGTATGAGCTCATAAATAATAAGGTTCTAACTGGTACAAATAGCTTAACCTGAGTCTAAGTCTATGACCTTGACCTTGAGGACATAGGCTTGAGTGGGGGTATTGCTGAATAAAACGTTGCACCTATATGTATCATCATACCAAATATGATGTCTTAAAAAATTAGCTCTACCTGGTACAAAAACCTTAACCTGAGTCTAACAGGATTACGTACACACTTTCGTACAGAAGGACGTACATTCGGACGCACGTACGCATGTACCCACGGACGCACGTACGGAAAACCGAAAAATTATATGCCCCGGCATCATACAATGCAGGGGCATAAAAATGGTATCGCCTATTTACCATTCATTTTCAAAACATTAGTAAATACATGATAAGACACTAACCATGTAGTTACTATAGTCCATGGTTGTTAAATAATAAATGACAATGGAATCTCCGACCTAATAAGTTTGGAGTGGTCCTTTTCCAATTATATCAGGTTTGTTTTGTTAGCGGTGAAATTTGCAAAAATGTATGTACTTTCTGCAAACAGTGTAGACTCATATTTGATGACGCGTTAAGATATGGGTCTTCATTGTTTGCCAATGTCAGAAAAAGGGCCGCTAGGAATATAGTAAAATTCCTATATAAAGACCAGCTTTTGGACTGTTCAAAAGTGGTCTTAAAGACCACTTTTGAACAGTCCCAAAGGTGATCCTTGACCAGAGGACGCTGTAGGCAGAATACGCCAAAGACAGATTAAGTGCAGCCTTCAAAATAAGCTTTTTAAAGCAGAATTAGTCTTAATTTTAGGTGGTCTTAATAGCGGCCTTTTACTGTACATGGGTTAATAGAATATTCCATAGGTAGCAGTAGAGGATAACTCCGGTCTAGCCCAAACATAGAATGATGGTGCTCAATAGAACCGTCCAATTGAGGCGGTTCTAACGAATACATACCGGCCCCGATAGCTCAGTTGGTAGAGTGTCCGCTCCGGGGAACGGGAGGTCACGGGTTCGATCCCGGGCTGCGACATACCAAAGTCGTTAAAATGGTACTAGCTGCTCCTCGCTTGGCACTCAGATTTACGGGGTAGAGCTAGGACTGGTCGACCCAGTGTCAGGATAATGTGACTGGGTGTGGTATCATGTAATGTGTCTGGGACATCATACTTCAGTGAGGCAGCACTATAAAAGTGAGCATTGAGCTCCCTGTCGCAACCAGCGCCGTCGTGATATGACTGAATTTTTTTTTAAAGCGACGTTAAACCCGATTTCACACACACACTCTAACGAGTACATATACCTACAACATAAGGTTTTGATCGAAAATAAGGAAAATAGTGATTTTTCGCTGGTTTAGTAGTCTCAGATCAAATTGACTAGTTGGAGCTATGGTTTGCACCTGCCTTTGGAATATTCTATCAAATAACGGTAAACCAAGCAATTCGATTATGTGAATTCAACCGTACCTCAGACAAAGCTCTGTCTTATATGGCCATTTTGTTGAACCGCTTGCAAAAAGCACGCGGAAGGCGCTTTTCCGCATTATCTTGAGGACTCAGTAAATTTGACATATACTGACAACACCTGAGCAGCTCCGTCCTGTAAATACTATGCACGGCCTTGTCATCACACTGCAGGGGGATGGAATACACCTTCAGGGGAGGCGATTCCTGCAAAAGTATCAATAGGGGTCAAATCTTATAGGAAATAATAATACTTTCCTTAAGAGTAGACCCTTTTTTCGTGGGAAAGAGTTTATAGAAAAGCGAACAGGAAGTCCCAAAAGTTGCCAGGTGTGTCCGTTCCCCTCAAATGACAAATTCTGTCAATTCTTTCAGGCACAAACGTGTTCAAGCTTCTTCTGGCTTGTATTGGTTTTTAAAATGAAAAGTCCAAGAATGATCAGATATCACGTCCCATTTAAAAAATAAAAATTCGTATCAATAAAGAAGTGTCCTTTAATTAAATGTAGCTTTTACCCTTGAAATATCATACACATTTTTAGGCGGACGATGTTAAGTTTTTTTTTTTTTTGTTTTTTTTTGTTTTTGTTTTTTTTTTAAATGAAAAGTCCAAGAATGATCAGATATCACGTCCCATTTAAAAAATAAAAATTCGTATCAATAAAGAAGTGTCCTTTAATTAAATGTAGCTTTTACCGTTGACATATCATACACATTTTTAGGCGGACGATGTTAAGTTTTGTTGTTTTTTTTTTTTTCTGTGAAAATCAGACTTCAGAGAAAGGAAAAAACATTAGATTTTTGCGACCTTACTGTGTGACGAGTGATTACACCGTCTAATCAGTTAAAACTTATCATTGTCCAAATTCAGTGAAGCTTCTGAAGAACTTTCATATGTTGGATAAAGCGAAAAAAAAATGCCATGATCATGAAAAAATTACACGCTGCGAAAGTCTGATTTCCTTAATATTAGCTCATGACATAAGATAGGTTATATTGAGACGCGCAGTTTGATTATTTCTACAGAACAGATAAGAGGCTTCATCTTAGACTTGTCCAAGTCCCTGCATTTACATTTTTTTATTTTTAAATAAAAGTCCCTTCAAACAAAAAATATGTAAAAGTCTCTTTAGTCTTCATCTCTGAATGTAGGTGTTAATTTCACAATATTCATAAAGAAACGGTATTGCTATTTCATATTCAATGTATTAATTTATTTATTTATTTTTATTTTTTTTGTAAACAATTATTTCTACAATTGACACCTAATTAACAGCTTTGGGCAAGTCTAGCTTCATCTAAGAGTGGAGACCAATCTAACTCAAGAATATGGGCTTTGTGTGTGGGTGTGTGCAACGTCTTTAAATGAGAGAAAACGGCAAACTATTAAACTATTCGTTCAACTATATTGAATCGGGCATTTAATTGACTCCTCCTATGAGTGTTTTATTCTATTATACACATGGATTCATATTTCGAAGTTAAATTGTCTTTCCTCGTTTTTTTGTGTTTTTTTTTTTTTTTTTGGTAAAAGAAACGGCGTTAACGTGATGCCGACTTTTTCCAGTTTGTTAATGTATGATCCTTTTGATATAAAACATTTCTTATGAAATTTAAAAAAAATTAGAACTTCAAAGAGTAATAAATAAGGCCTAAAATATAGCTGTGTTTCCGCTAACCCGGTCGACTCTGATTTTTCCTGCCGACTCTGCAATTTTTATTGCCATCCAGAAAAAATAAAAATATTTTTTTACCCACCGACCTTAATATTTTCGAGCACTTTAAATGAAAATTCATAAAACTGTCAAAATAGCAAAATTAATAATTGAAACCCTGTTCTTTTGCTTCCTTGATGCTTTAAACCTCATTAGTTGAATATTTTAAGGCAGTGTAGTTAGAGCTGCTTTTCTGCTTTTTTCCATCAAATAAAAAATTGACAAAAATAAAAACTTTTAGCCACCTACCGACCCAAACCCTTTGTCGGCATGTTAGCGGAAACACGGCTATTTTTAGGCCTTATATAAATAATATACTATAAATAATAACTGATTTTATAACACCTTTTTTTAATTTTTAATTTTGTAACATTTTTATAAAGGCCTTAATAGGTATTTCTCATAGAATCTGTCATTTCAGTGCTATTTGGGGTTCACTTTAATTATTTGCATTGGTATCATGAGACGGATATTGACGACGGGCCACTGGTGGTACTATAAATGGCCGACACTTTCTAGCTTGATTCTTGGATTTGATTCTTGTGTAAGTGTTCTGCGTTTACAAAGACAGGCCTTACAGAAACTGCATTTCTCGTCCCATCACGATAAAATATCCGTGCGACAATGCATTACTCAAACACGCCTATATAAATACATTGCCACCTTTATCGCCGAAATAATGAAGATTTTATGATGAAAAAATATGATATTTTTCTTATTTCTGCTCAAAATATAGGTTGTGTGCACTCGTTAGAACCGCCTCATTGAGGCGGTTCTAACGAGTACCCACACTGTATATTTTAGAGCAGAACTAAGAAAAATAAGGTATACCCCCGAAAACCCCAGTTATACTATATAAAAGTGGGGTTCAAGGGGATCAAATTATATAGGCGTGTTTTCGTGATGCTTCCAAAACTGTAAATTTGCTGATAAATATTAAGGATTTTTTTTTGTTATTTTTATTCAAAAAGTAGGTTGTGTGTGCTCATTTAGGCGGTTCTGACGAATACCTACAATCATTTGTGTTTAGCAAAATTTTCTTCATGGAATTAGCAGGTGAAATGAAGAGTTCACGTTTTTTTTTTTGTTGTTTTTTTTTTTTGGGGGGGGGGGGGGGGGGGGGGTGGCGGATTTTTTTACAATAGATTTCGTTTGACTGTGTTTCTAGTATGAGACCTTGTCAACAAAATATTTGGAGAATCGTTTGACCTACATGTAACAAGAAAACTGGGCCCAGTTGTTCAAAGCATCGTTAGCTTAACGAGCTCGTTAGTGGTCATATTATTAACTATTCTAGCAAGTTCAATATCTAACATTTTGGTATTTTTGCTGAAAAATGTGAGCAGCTTTTGCACATGCAAAAGCTGCTCACATTTTTTCAGCAAAAATATTAGCATATTTGCCATACTAAATGATCAAAGTTTTAACGATACGTTAAATAACGACGATGTTAGTTTTGAACAATTGGCCCCTGATCTATAACTATGCCCGATAAATCAACTTTCCTCAGTACTTTCAGTACTTTGATGCTATATGTTCTGGCTCAAAGTTTGTTTACCGAATATCATTCAACCTGTTGGATAGTCTTCGAATATCATCAATAATTAGTTTTGATGTTTACTTAATACCGGACTACTTATAATTACTTCGCCAGAGTGGTTTCTATCAAGTGCCAGTTCAAAGAACAAACACGGTTATCAGGTAATCAATTACTTATCAATCATGTTTTCGTATTTTGCTATTTTTCACGGAGGTTAGAAGATTTGAAGATTTGAAGCTCGGCCTCAAAACAACAACAATACATGTATTTGGAGAAAGAAGGAAAAGTTCTATGAGCGAAACTAAAAAAAAAAAAAAAAAAAAAGAGAGAACTGGACATTAACGATGTAAGTGTCTGGTGTTTTCATCACGTGACCACTATGTTCTATGAAAGGGTTATCCTTTGGAAACAAGGAATACACCACAGAGCTGAGAGTATGGAGTTTACATGTTTTCTGGATCTGGCCAATTAGACCTCTTCAGTGACCCTCCACAATGGAATCAATGACCAAAAAGGACAAGAAAATATAAACAACCGTGACTATGATGAAGGGCAGGTAGATTTTAAAGGCCGCCACACATTCCCTTTGAAATGAACCCCCTCCCCGTTAAAGAGAAAAGGGGTTTACGGGGATAGACATTATTTTTCTTATTTCTGCTCCAAGACGTAGGTTGTTGGTACTTGTTAGATCGCCGGTTCTAACGAGCACCAACAACCTAAGTTTACAGGATGATTAAGAAAAATATAACGGATTTTCATCAGAAAAGTAGCCATTCCTGAGACAAAAAAAAACCACTATGTCCCACGAGTGTGTATGGCTCCCGCCCATAGGGCCTTGAAGAAATATATGGGCTGCATGATGCTTCCACGCAGAGCTGAAACCGACACGCACACGAGTACTGGTTAACCGCTTAGAGGATCTAAGCCCACCGAGGCAAAGCGGTGCGCGTCGGCCCATCCATGCTTATTACAATGTAACTCTGCTGGTTCCATTGGGCGACAGGGCTTGAGATGTCATTTCATCTCAATGGTGGGTAAAAGTCCCACAAAATTGGAAGCAACGTCTCCAAAATGACCTCTACAGTGTTGATGGGGACGTTAAACCTCAAATCAAACAAAAACACACGATTGTGTTATCGTTATGTACTGTTTTTATTATTATTATTGTTATTGTTATTTTTAAATCAATAAGGTATTCTGTTTTCAGTTATTATTATTATTATTACTATTATTATTATTATTATTATTATTATTATTATTATTAAAGCCATGTTTAACCATCTTTTCTGGACTGCCGATCTCATTCTAAACAAAAGCCCAGTGCCGTGTCTATAATTTCGACGTTTACAGAACATCTTCAATCAGCTGTTGAAAGAAAACAAGCGAAGAAAGTATATCATGTATCATAATTAATCATATTGTATAGGTCTTTTGCTCCGCTTGCAAATGTCTGCCGAATGTTCTTGTGGACTTTGCGAATTTGACAATTCCTGAACTACCCCTGCCTGTCAATCTTATATGTGCTTTTGCCTTTTTTTCCGTCAATAATGTGTGATTTAACGTCCCCGTTAACACTGTATAGGTCATTTTGGAGAAATTGCTTCCAGTTTTGTGGGACTTTTACCAGACATTGAGATGAAATGGTATCTCAAGCCCTGTCGCCTATAGGATTTATAAGCATGGACGGTCCGACTCACACCGCCTTGCCTGGGCAGGCTTAGCTCCTGTAAGCGGTTTACCAGTACTGGTGTGCGGTCGGTTTCAGCTCTGCATAGAAGCATCATGAAGCCCATTCATTTCTTCAAGCCCCGATGGGCGGGACCGATCAAGGATATTAGCATATTGCCATATTATATTATCAAAGTCTTAACAAAACGAAAGCTAACCAGATGGTTAGGTTTAAATACTGGCCCCTGTTCTGGTAAGTTTACACAGACTGGAAAGTTTAACGACTTATATGCCAAGTTGTTCAAAGCAGCGTTACCTTAACGAGCTCGTTAGTGATCAAATCGTTAATTGTTATTGCAATACAATATCTGATACTCTGGTATTTTTGCTGGAAAATTTGAGTCGCCATTACGAAAACAAGCATATACGAATACATTGTAAATTTTACCGCCGAAAAATCGAGAATTTTAAGATGAAAAATTGCGATATTTTTCTTATTTTTAGTCGAAATATAGATTGTAGGTACACGTTAGAACCGCCTCGATGAGGCGGTTCTAACGAGTACCCACAATCTATATTTCCAAGCAGAAAATAAGGTTTACCATTGTAAAGCCCAGTTTTACTATACTAAAGTCGGGTTGAAGGTGGTCAAATTTATATAGGCGTGTGTTCGTGATGATGTTTGGAAAAGGCTACTCATATATTTTAGTAAAGCTATTAGCATATTTTCCTTTATAAATAATCAAAGGTTTAACAGGACAGTGTATGTGTTTGTGTATGTGTATGTGTTCCACCAACATCTAAGGTCATACAGGGACGGGATCTTGGTTTAAAGACATCTGAAAGTCTTGAGAAGCCAGGAATCGAACCCACGATCCCTGGTTTATGAGGTGAGTAGCTTAACAACTACACCACGTGCACGGAGGCTTCTTTAACAATACAGCAACTAACGACAATAGCCTGTTCCACGCCCGACAGCCAGATATCTCATATTCTGTCCTAGACTTATGGTGCGACAGACCAGCCTTAAAGAGATGCTGTGATAAGATTATTTTTAAGATGAAGTTTTTAGACATGAATGTGGGTGTTATGGAACATAAATTGAGCTTTTTGTTTATGTTTCTCAAACGAAGCCGTTAAAGTACTGGCATATCTTCGGCTATATTTGAACTTTAAGGGGAATGGGAAAACCTTCAGGGGAGGCAACTCCTGCAAAAGTATTTTTGTGTCCCATGCCAATAGGGGTCAACTCTTAAAGGAAAGAATTTGCTCCTGAGGAGCAAATTCTTTCCTTTAAGAGTAGACCCCTTTTTCCGTGGGACAGGGCTTATAGAAAGGCGAACAGGAAGTCCCAAAAGTTGTCTCCCTTTGAAAAATTGCGGAAAAATGTGCCAGGTGTTCCCATTCCTCTTAATTACACGGCTTGAATTTATTCCTATAAATTCACCATTTGAACGACAAACAGTAAAGTTCAAGATCAGATGGCTTTCACAAGATTATGGGTGCTTTAAGCATTCGTAGTTCACTCTCGATCTACGTTTGGAGACAATATTATATCTTTAATTTTTGCAGTATAAATTTCTAATTTTTCGAAAACTAAGACTGACTTGTCAGGTGGGGCATGTATCTTAGCGGATTTGGTTGCCACCTTTTGTAATATTATAAATTTTGCAAGTCTCGCCAATTTGGGCATCTCCTTCCTGATGCCCGGGACTTCCGTGGAGTGTGGGCCATGTTTGCTGATGTTGGCTCGGTGGGCGACGCCTATAAACTGCCTGGTAGGCGTCTCTTGCCTGATGCCTCCAGCTGACCTGTCTCATGAGCTACGTCGGTCGGCGTGTGCTCGGAGGGGGATAAGCTGTGTTTGCCGGGTCTTGTCCATCATCCGTTTCGGTTTCAAAACTTTGGGGTTTAGACAAACTGATGAAGATTAAATATCAGAAAGGCTTGTCACTAAATTTGGTATAGTTACGCATTAATTTGGAGCTGAAAAGACAGGGCGTAAAGTATCCACACTCTGTACGCTTGCACAGTACGATAACACGCCCGTGCGACATAGAGCATTTTTCACATCTCCAAAATAGCTACTTTTCTGATAAAAATCTGTGACAGTTTTATTTTTATTTATTCTGCAAATATAGGTTGTGGGTGCTTGTTAGAACTGTCTCATTGAGGCAGTTCTAACGAATGCCCACTACCTAAGTCTTGGGACAGAAATATGAAAAATAATGAATATCCCCGTAAACCCCAGTTTTCTCTACCTAAAGTGGAATTTGGGGTGTGTTCATTTCACGGAATTGGTCACGTGATGAGCAGAAATACAATCACGCAGCCAGCAGTTTAGCAATAAGACTTCTTCCCATAACACGTTTGATGCTGTTTGCAAAGAAAATCAAAGACTCACAGAAAGGTTTGTCGCTTCGTGTTGAACGTTCTATTATGTACTTCTGGACGGGTTTTAGAGATGACTGTCAATATGAGCGGAACGGATTCATAGCTTGTCCTTCTCGGTTCATTGGCTGGTCTTTCAGACAAATGTTAATAACATTTTTGTGCACCGCACATCTGAAGAAAGCGGGATTTCAGTGGTATAGCGTTTTTGACAATCGCTAAATCTGCGTTAAGCGGAAATCTTACCGGTACTCAAAGATTACGGCTTCTTTGTAATGTTAATTCTGGCACAAATTCTTGTTCAGCATGTCATTGTAATTTGACGTATTTTCACTTTAATGAACCGGCGACAGATATCTTTTTGCTAACCTGCTTGTTGCGTGGTTGTAAGAACTCTCGAAGCACTCGCAGTCAACATGAAAAAAACTCCAACTTAGCATTTGAAGCTTAAATAAGAATGCTACAAGTACTGACAGTTTAAATTTGGAACGGAAATAAGAATGTAATTTCATTTTGGGCTGACATAAGAATTGAAAAGCTCTCGCAATCTACATTTTGAGCTGAAATTAGAAGTCTCCAAGAACTTGCGATCTATATACAATTGCAGCTGAAATAAAAAAAAAATATAATAAAAGCGCTCACGTTCGTCGTGAAATAAGAAAGCCACAAGCATTCACAGTCTACATGTGGAACTGAAACAAGAAGGATAAAAGCATTCGTAATCAAAATCTTGATTTCGATTCGAAATGAAAGGGCTACAAACATTCTAAATCTACATTTGGAACTGAAATAAGAATGTTTAAAACACTCACACCCGATACTTGGAGTTCAAATAAGAAGGATACAAGCACTCACAATCTACATTTGGAGCTGAAATAAAAAGGTTACAAGTACTCACAATCTAGAAATAAAAAGGTTACAAGTACTCACAATCTAGAAATAAAAAGGTTACAAGCACTCACAATCTAGAAATAAAAAGGTTACAAGCACTCACAATCTAGAAATAAGAAGGTTACAAGCACTCACAATCTACATTTGGAACTGAAATAAGAAGGTTACAAGCACTCACAAACTAGAAATAAAAAGGTTACAAGCACTCACAATCTAGAAATAAGAAGGTTACAAGCACTCACAATCTACATTTGGAGCTGAAATAAAAAGGTTACAAGCACTCACAATCTACATTTGGAGCTGAAATAAAAAGTTACAAGCACTCACAATCTACATTTGGAGCTGAAATAAAAAGGTTACAAGCACTCACAATCTACATTTGGAGCTGAAATAAAAAGGTTACAAGGACTCACAATCTACATTTGGAGCTGAAATAAGAAGGTTACAAGCACTCACAATCTACATTTGGAGCTGAAATAAAAATGTTATACGCACTTACAATCTACATTTGGAGCGGAAATAAAAAGGTTACAAGCACTCACAATCTACATTTGGAGCTGCAATAAAAAGGTTACAAGCACTCACAATCTACTTTTGGAGCTAAAATAAGAAGGCTCAAAGCACCCACAATTTACATCGGTAGCTGAAGTATTAAGACAAGCATTAAGCATTCATTGTCGATATACGAGACGGTCCATGAAACAACTATACTTGTGAATAGTTTAAGACTTACCTGTGACACTACACGTACTCCAAAAAATGTGATGACTGGCTTCTTCGATTTGAGGAACATAGTTTCTGTCCTGAATGACCATGTATTTGCAAGACAAAAATGGTGGTTCTGTGACGCCAATCTTTGCAGATATTCACTATTTGATATAAATACAGTAACATTCCTGTATTAAGACCACCTTTGAGACTGTTCAAAAGTTGTCTTTAAGACCTTTTTTGAATTCAAAAGTGGTCTTTAAGACCACCTATGGGACTGTTCAAAAGTGGTCTTTAAGACCACTTTTGAACAGTCCCAAAGTTGGTCCAAGAACAAAGGACACTGTTTGCAGAAAACAATAAGAAGAATAACTGCAACCTACTAAATAAGCTTTTCAAAGCATAATTAGTCTTAATTTTAGGTGGTCTTAATAGCGGAATTTCACTGTATTATAATCAGCGCATTACAAAGAGGTACTTATCACAAATCACAAAGGCACCCCCAAATGCTCTTGCGAGTCTGCGCATACAATGAATGAATGGAAGTGCAGAAATAGTAAAAAATAACAACACTCCTTCTCTACCCTTACCTACTGCAAGGACAGCAGGCCTTGCCACTGTTGGACGACCCAGTGACGCAAGATGCATGCCACCTTTGCCTCACACAATCACCCCCACATTCTAGTGCACTTGTTAATTTAACGCGGTGTTTGATTGGATAACGGTTGCGATCCGCAAAGGCTCACCGCACTTGTGTATTTAACGCGTTGTTTGATTGGATAACGGTTGCGATCTGCAAAGGCTCACGCAGTTGTGTATTTAACGCGATGTTTGATTGGATAACGGTTGCGATCCGCAAAGGCTCACCGCACTTGTGTATTTAACGCGATGTTTGATTGGATTACGGTTGCGATCTGCAAAGGCTCACCGCACTTGTGTATTTAACGCGATGTTTGATTGGATAACGGTTGCGATCCGCAAAGGCTCATCACACTTCTGTATTTAACGTGATGTTTGATTGGATAACGGTTGCGATCTGCAAATGCTCAACGCACTTGTGTATTTAACGCGATATTTGATTGGATACTGGTTTCGATCTGCAAAGGCTATCTTGCGTCACTGGGACGTCCAACTAATATTTGCTTACATTTGGGCAAGGCCTGCTGTCCTTGCAGTAGGTAAGGGTAGAGCGGGAGTGTTATTATTTCTTCTATTTCTGCTCTGCACATCCATTCATTTTTCTCTTTCTCATTTGCCCATCACTTTCACCCCCTCTACTATCTCTTCTATCTCTTTTTCCCTTTCTCTGTGAGACGACACAAAATGACCCAAAAGTGTTGACGTGACGTTAAACCCAAAACAATCAATAAAAGCATGAGAATGTTCTTTTCCTGATGGGTCTGCGAGACATAACCATTTGACGCAAGACCATAAGACGCATGTGGCATTTTCATGTGAAGCATTATCTTTTGTCAGTTTTCATATTGACATTGTGTACATGAATTACAATGCGAAGTGTTATCCGAAGTATCGTGGAATACAGTAAAATTCCTGTATATAAGACCACCTTTGGGACTGTTCAAAAGTGGTCTTTATGACCACTTTCTAACAGTCCCAAAGGTTGTCTTTAAGACCACTTTTGAACAGTCCCAAAGGTTGTCTCTGACCAGAGGACACGGTATGCAGAAAACACAAAGAAAAGGTAATTGCAACCTACTAAATAAACGTTTTGAAAGATTGCCCCCGCTCATCGAGGCTTGGAGAAATAGATAGACTGCATAGTGCTTCCACGCAGAACTGAAACCGACCACCCCTGAGTACCGGGAAACCGCTTAGAAGGACTAAGCCTGCCCAGGCAATATGGTGTGAGTCAGGCCATCCAATGCATATAAGCCTTCTGGTTTCATCGGGCGGGAGGGCTTGAAATGTCATTTCATCTCATTGTCGGGTAAAAGCCCCACAAAATTGGAAGCAACGTCTCCAAAATGACCTAATAATGTTGGCGGGGACGTTATACCTCAATTCAAACCAAACCAAACGTTTTAAAAGCAGAATAAGTCTTTTATTTTACGGAATTGTACTGTATTAGCCCGTGTTTACATGTACGTTTCGCCTGTTGCACTTTAAGAAAGCTGTTATTGGAATTTTCTATTGACTGTATGTGTGTGGTTAAACTGGTTAACAGAACGTATTGGTAAATCAAATAACATGGAATAAAAACGCATTTAAGGTAAGAGCTATACAAGTATCTGACATTATACTCTATAATTTGGGTAGCATGTAAATTCTATTAAGTCATAAAGAAGCCTCCGTAGTGTAGTGATAATATTACTCGCCTTTTAGACCAAGGGTCAGGGGTTCGATCCCGGGCTTTTCCAGACTTACGGACGAGTCTTCAAACCGACATTCGTCTCCGTATGACCGTAGCTTTGGTGGAACGTAAAGCACACACACGCACGCACGCACGCGCGCGCGCGAATTAATAGGGATCGAACATTGATGGCTCGTTTACTATGTTGAACTCATAATTGAGCCACTGGATTCCGTCTAACTTAATCACTAAAAAAGTACTTCACTAAAGTCTTTTATTTTTTTAAAAAAATCATGAGCTGGTTTTGCAAGGTAAGGGAGCCAAAACGGCATGAAAAATACTCAAGGAGGAGTGTTGTTTTACTTTGCTTGGAAACCTAAGGTCAGTCGGGGAGCAAGGCTATTACCAATAAGAAATTTGGAGTCGATGTCTTTTATTTTGAAAATGTATGTCGTACATACATACAACAAGTCCGTGAAATGTACACCCTACTACCCCCCACTTTATATACAGTAAACTTTGGTTTACAGAGATAAATATTACTTTTGCTTATTTCGGCTCCAATACATAGGTTGTAGACCGTTAGAATTGCCTAATGAGGCGGCTTAAACGAGAACCCACAACCTATATTTGGAGTAAAAATAAGAAAAATATCCCAAAATTTTCATTTGAAAGTAGTCATTTTGGAGCTCTGAAAGAATGCACTACGTCACACGGGCTGGCTGTCGTAATGTTATGTCGTGCGTACATATAGCAATCGCCAAGAAAAGTCGATTTTATGAGTGCTCGTAAGATCCTTTATTCCATATACGACAGTTGAATCTTCCACCTAGTAATTTTGGAGTGGTTTATATATAATTATAGGGATGTCAGGTTTGTTTTTGTTTGAGGCAAATTTTTAAAAATGAATGCTCTTTAAGCAAACAGTGTAGACCCAGATAAGACGCTGCGTTCTGCGGCGTCTGATCTGGGTCTGCACTATTTACCAAAGTCCCAGAAAAGGCCGCTAGCCATTTATGGGTTAATTCCAGAGACCGGCAAAAATTCATTCAGAGTCGCCCAAGCTAGCCCAATCTCGAATAAGGCTCCATGTTCGAAAAAGTGTTCGAGCCATTAAAGTTCGACTGGACTATTTACATGTATATTCAAACTTCAATAGTTCGAACACCTTTCTGGACCGTACTTGTTCGAAATAAGATCAGATCGAACAACTGAGGATTAATCGTTGCATCAGGTCGTGGGGCATTTTTGAGACTAGTTAACGACGTTATTTACATTTTCCTATGAAGTGAAGGTATGGTGTGTTTACTCATTAGAATCGCCTCATTGAGGCGATTCTAATGAGTAAACACAACATACCTTTTCAATCAAGATAACGTATTTTTTTCTTATTTCGTTGGGTTTGTGTTTACGGCCCTTTCAAGATTATTGCATTTATATCGAGCCGATCGTTAGTCACAAGAGGGCGAAAACCGGTGTACCCGGATAAAACCTACTAACCTTCCAGTGCAGCTCTCAAAATTATCCTGAATACATAGATAGCCTTATTGGAATTAAGTCTCCGAAACAAAGTGGGGAGACTTATTGGTTTTGCGGCGTTTCTTCTTCTTCTTCTTCTTCTTATTATTATTCTTTCCGACCAAATTTTGTGGATTGTTCTGAAATCTGGGATATGATAGATCTTTATGGATATGAATTAGGGCGAGTTCGACTAAACTAAGGTTCACCACCATCGATTGTCGAGTAATTGAAGTTTTGCCAGGTATCAAAACGACTATTGAAATGAAACACATCGTTGAATCGGCGTACGCTGCATCAATGTTGATGCGCCGTCGCAGTGACGTTATTTCCTCAAATTTGCATGCAGTTTATTATTTTCATTATCCGAAAGATATTGATGGCGGATGAACAGAATATGCAAAATGTTTCAGATAAACTTACATACACACAAAAGAATGCCTCGACGAGGCATTCAATAACAAACATTTCTTCAATAAAATATGAAAAAAAAATACACACAAAAAAGATGTGTTTGTGAAACACGAAAATGGCCCCGGGAAAGGTCATTTTTTTCTTCAAAGTTGGTCACAGGTCAAGGTCAAGGTCAAAGGCCAAGATTTTTTTTTTTTGAGTGGGAAACCCCTGTCACAAGGAACCTACATGCTAACTATGAACGCTCTATCTAAGACGGTTATAAATGACCAATGATAATTTTTGTTTAAAGTATGTCAACGACAAAGTCATAGTTCAACAGTTTTTTTTTTGAGTGAAAAGCCCTTTGCAAAAAGACCCAACATGCCAAATATGAAGGCAATATCTGAAACGCTTCAAAAGTAACCCCCGCCCATAGAGGCTTGAAGAAATATATGGGCTGCATGATGCTTCCACGCAAATCTGAATCCGGTCCGCACAATAGTACTGGTTAACCGCTTAGAGGATCTAAGCCTGTCCAGGAACCGCTGTGCGAGGCGGACCGTCCATGCTAATAAACTCTATTGGTTTCATTGGGCGGCAGGGCTTGAGATGTCATTTCATCTCAATGTCAGGTAAAAGTCCCACAAAATTGGAAGCAACGTCTCCGAAATGACCTTTACAGTGTTAAACCTCAATATCAAACAAACAAACGACCAATAAACATGCTCAAGCTTTCAAATTACGTCATATACAAGTAAGCAAAATTTGACATCATTTGAATGACGCCACATACTGCGTTAGCAGTCTATAATTGGACGAAATTTTATTTGACCAGAGAGTAATAATAAAGTTAAACGTTGAACTCGGAAAGTCTTCATTATCGGAGATTAAAGCCGATTAGAGCAAGTTTATGGGGATTCTGCACGCAAGTAATCTGGTATTTGTAAATGGATCAAACGATTTAGATTAGAGCGCGATACCGCTAAAGTTGACCCTAAATTTGGCCGGTCATCAACATCAGTAACAGACAAATTCATCGCGGATGTACAGCAGCATATAAAGCAAGATCGCCGAGTAACTGTCAAGGAATAGCTGAAACATTTGGCATTTCCTATGGAAGTGCCCGACAGACTTGAAATGTCGCGTGTTTGCGCAAGATGGGTTGATCTATCTCGGCCACTGACGCCCGAGCAAATGGGGGATCGTGTTGAAATCTGTTCAGAGGTTTTAGAACGGGTTAGGAAAGAGGGGTCAAACTTTACTGATCGTATTGAAACATGCGATGAAACATGGGTACACTTTTCTAAACAACAAAGCAGTGTATTGTAACATCCAAGATTGCCCTCTCCCCATATCCTATTCAAGCCAAACAGTCAGCTGGACAAGTTATGTGCATTATGTTTTTCTCTTCTCAATGTTTTCTTCTAAAATCATCTTGCACTTATACATTCTACAGTCAATGATGAGTATTGTGCCCCGCATTATTCAAATAACTTAAGTACGAAAGAAACAGCAAGATCTTCTTCAGAAAGGTGTCATTTTACACCAAGATAACGCCCAGCTCACAAAGCCAAACTTCACATAAAGCAAACACGCCTATACAAATACATTGCCACCTTTATCGCCGAAAAAATGAAAATTTTATGATGAAAAATTGTGATATTTTTTCTTATTTCTGCTCCAAATATAGATTGTGGGCACTCGTTAGAACCGAACCGCCTCATCGAGGCGGTTCAAACGAGTACCCACAATCTATATTTTAGAGAAATAATAAAAATAAGGTATACCCTCGCAAACCCCAGTTTTTCTATATAAAAGTGGGGTTCAAGGGGGTCAAAATTATATAGGCGTGTTTCCGTGATGAGCTTAAAATTTTCGCTTTTACTAGTATAGGCGTGTTTTCTTAATGAAGCCTTACAGCTTCTTGCTATGTCTACAGGCTTGGACAGGTTACAGAAAACGAAAGAGAGGATATGAACTTGGCATTTTTACTCCTTTTTTTTTTAACAATACGCAGATACAATTAAAGTAGAGTGAGTCTAACTGTTGGTTTTCTTTTGCTCCAGCATTTCAGTCACTTACACACACAAAAAAGATACGACACTATATAATAGACATGACAACAATACGAAAAATGGATTGAGCTGCAATGCCTTTCATGTCGAATCCATCCAAACCATCCTTACAAATATTGCGGTCTTATACACAAAAGAAATACCGTGGATGTTATATTTTTGTTGCAATATAGAATTTATTGTCATAGTTTTCTCATGCCCAACTACAAGGAACTTTTCAGTGAAAAGAAGCAATAAGCGGTTATTTTCCCGCCAATTTTCTCATTCGGTGAAGTTTAATGCTTCGGTTTGTGTTACTAAAATTCCACCTTTTAAAACAGGTTTATAGACGTCATTCTGATTTATTTTCAAAATTCAATATTAGACTTAAATCTCTTCTGCAACAAGGTCTATCAGAACCCGAATTTTATGGTGACTTAGTATATACGAGATTCGGAAAAATATATAACCGCAAAGACTTCAGCACCCAATTTCGTAACATGTTGAACTTTTTCCTTCATTCGCCGGAAATTACCGAGTTGAATATCGATTTCCGTAGGAAATCGGCAGTTAAAGTTACCTGTATATTTTGAAGGTTTTTTATATTAAAATTATGAAGGAAAAAAATCTTAACTCCTCGTATCTTATTTATCCTTAACACTAGAAAAAAGTCACTGTTATCCTCATGTAAGAAAATTATTCAGTTTTTATTTGGTGCATTTCAAAGTGATGAATAATTAATTCTTATTGCTTCCATCTGCAATTTAATGTCATGCCTATATGCTCCATAGACGGCAATGTATTTTTTAAAAAAACGTTCAGATTTCCATGTTTGGTTGCCAATATTAAATAGAAATGATTTGTTTGGAATTAAGTCACTGTTATATACTGTTAGACTGTTGTTCAAAGTTTACGATGATATAAAGTTTATTTCTACTGAAAAATGATAAATTGCTTCCCCGAGAGCTTAAAAATCGTTTATAAGCTTTTTTCAGTACTGCAGTTCATGATGCGAAAATCGCTAAGTCCACATTATATGTACCAGAAATCGTATCAAACCTGTAAAGCTTTTTTGTATTAATTTTGTAATTACTAGTAATAAACAACATGCAGATAATATACTTGATACAGTGGTTATATTTCTCGGATTTCTTTATTTTATTTTGTCTCAGTTTTGTTACATTTTTGTTTTCATTCATTATGAATGGGCGGCAAACATGTCAAAAGGACAAAAATTGTCGAAATCATTAACTGTGAAATGGCGATTAAATGGCGATTAAAACCACCATGAAAAGTTAATTGGCAGGCTGAAGCCAGTGACTGATTTTGTTTGTTTGTATTGGAGTTTAACGGCCCAGTCAACACTATTTAGGTCAGTTTTGAGCCGGTCAGTTTACCTGCCCACACTTTTCCCGAGCAAGCTTATACGTAAGCGGTTAACCAGTACAGTGCACATTCGCCTCATCGAGGGGGTTCAAACGAGCACCAACAATCTATGTCCTGTGCAGAACAAAACACTGTTTGCTAATCTGTTTATTTCTGTTAATGAGTTTCAACTCTGCCTGTCCGCACAGTTACTTTGCAAACAGTGTAGAGCATGGTGCGACTGCTCAGGATGAGCCGTCTTTTCTCCAGATCTACACTGTTTGCCATTCTGTTGATGACTTTGATTAAACCACCGTCAATAAAAATGGAATTGTCTGAATTCACATTACGAAATCACGCCTATACTGACAAATTTTACCACAAAAAAAAAAAAAAAAAAAAAAAATGAAAATGTTTAGATAGAAAATTCTGCTATTTTTCATACTTCTGTTCCAAAAATAGATAATAGGAACTCGTCAGAGCCGCCTCGGTGAGGCAGTTCAAACGGGTATCCACAATCTTTGTTTTGATCAAAAATAAGAAAAAATAATGTATACTACTGTAACCCCAGTTTTACTGTATAAAACTTATTTATCTTCACTGCAGCTGGTGCTGTGCCGTGTGGCGGCCGTAAAAAGTCTCCCCGTACATCCATCATAGTGCAGATTATATTTTCTGGTCCTTTGGGATCATTGGGTTCATTTAGAATCATTTTGAAAATAGAGTTCTGCTTAAGCCGGTGCTTGAGGGCGTGGCCGGTGTCGCACATTTCAATACTGGTCATGAACAGACTCAATAAAACCGAGTCTGCTATTTTCGTATTTGGTGTATTCTTTGCTTCCAAAGGATCTAACTATTCAGAACTTATTTATCTTCACTGCAGCTGGTGTTGTGCCGTGTGGCGGTCGTAAAAAGTCTCCCCGTACATCCATCATAGTGCAGATTATGTTTTCTGGTCCTTTGACATCATTGAGTTCATTTAGAATCATTTTGAAAATAGAGTTCTGCTTAAGCCAGTGCTAGAGGGCGTGGCCGGTATTGCACATTTCAGTACTGGTCATGAACAGACTCAATAAAACCGAGTCTGCTATTTTCGTTTATTTGGTGTATTCTTTGCTTCCAAAAGATCTAACTATTCAGAACTTATTTAAGGATTCACGAAAATATAGGTGTGTATTTGTGATGAGAGCTGGATCAATCAATCAATCAAATATTTTATTCTCTCAATCTATCATACATAATGGCAATATAAGGCGATACAAACAATTGTTATATTAATTCAGAGATGAAAGAATCTACTTCAGTAGAAACCGTCCTCTATCCGAATTTTCCACTATTTTCCGCATATCAAAGGTATGTCTTTTGTTTAAAGGTTAATAAAGGCATTTCTTTTGCTTGTTTGATTTGAGGTTTTAGAGTAACAGTCAAATAAATAATGTATACCCTTATAAACCCCAGTTGTACTATATAAAAGTGGGGTACACGTGGGTCAGAATTATATAGTTGTGTTATCGTGATGAAGAATTTAACAAACGTGCTTTAATTTAACAATGAGTTGGCGCGTGCCCGTCGTCCCCCACTATGTGTTAATCTTTAAAGTGCCAATCATGTTTAACCCTTAAAGTGCCAATCATAATATTGAAGATAACAATTTGATTAATTAAATTAAATTAAATAAATAAATAAATTAATTAATTAATTAATTAATTAATTAATTAATTAATTAGTTAATTAATTAATTAATTAATTAATTAATTAATTAATTAATTAATTAATTAATTAATTAATTAATTAATTAATTAATTAATTAATTAATTAATTAATTAATTAATTAATTAATTAACAGTCTCATCATTGTTCACTTTTTGTGATTGATTTGATAGACAATTTTTGTGGTGTCTTCATTTAAGTACAGTTTTATTAACCCTTAAAGTGTAAATCATAACTAGTGCAGATGACATTTTCCAGGTTTTGAGTTGATTAATTTCGAAAACACGTCTATTAAAAAATATTGAAAATTTTACCACCAAAAAATGAAAGTATTCAGATAAAAAAAATTGCTACTTTTCGTTTTTCTTCTCGAAACATAAATTGATGGAATAAATATGCCGTATCTGTAATCACCTTCTGTGACCGACTTTTAAGGCACTTGAATACTTAAAGTGTCAACCATAGCTCGACAAACAACATTTTTCGAAATTGTGTTAAAATTGTTTAGGACAAACATTACAGCCAATTTCAAATATGAGTGAAATGTCCTTTATAATAAATAAATAAATACATGTTTAAATAAATAAATAAATAAATAGGCTAATCTGTGTTTACACATTATGTAACTTTTATGGCGTCCTTTCAAGTATTCAGGGAATATCTTATACAATATACTGTATATCGGTGTAGTGTTAACTCTTAAGGTGTCAATCATGACTTGGGAAGACAACATTTTTCAAAATGTGTTTACCTATAAGTTACTTTTATGGCGTCCTTTTAATTATTCAGGAAATATCTCATACAATATACTGTATATCGGTGTAAGATATTAACTCTTAAGGTGTCAATTATGACTGCGGCAGACCATCACGAAAATTTGACCCCTATAACCCCTCTTTCATATGGTAAAACTTGGGTTTGCAGGGGTATACATTATTTTTCTTATTTCTTCTTAAAAACCTAGATTGTGGGTACTCGTTAGAACCGCCTCGCCGAGGCGGTTCTAACGAGTATCCACAATCTATGTCTTGAGCAGAAATAAGAAAAATATCTTCTTTTGTTTTCATCTGAAAATTTTCAATTTTTTGGTGGTAAAATTTACAAAGTATATGTATAGGCGTGTTTTCGTCATGGAACAAAATTGGGTTTAATGTAAGAACTTTCTCATCTGAGTTCATCTCGGCTCCCGCCCATAGGGGCTTGAAGAAATATATGGGCTGCATGATGCATCCACGCAGAGCTGAATCCGGCCCGCACAATAGTACTGGTAAACCGCTTAGAGGATCTAAGCCTCATGTCAAGGAACCGCTGTGCGAGGCGGATGCTAATAAACCCTATTGGTTTCATTTTGCGACAGGGCTTGAGATGTCAGTTCATCTCAATGTCGGTAAAAGCCCCAAAAAATTGTAAGCAACGTCTCAAAAATGACCTTTACCGTGTTGACGGGGACGTTAAACCTCAAATCAAACAAACAAACAAAATCTGAGTTCATCTTGATCGAGTCTTATAGGCGTGTGTTCGTGATTGCATGGCTAACAATATTTTTCATGGCGTTATTTATTTAAATAAATAGATAAAATAAATGCATGAAAAGATCGGAGTCAAGAGATTTTACGTATCATATTTGACCTTAATCCTTATTTAAAATCACTGGACAAGAGACTGACAAGAGATATAGACCCAATATCCTACATGTCAAAAAAAAATAAATAATAAAAAAAAACCCTACTACTACTACTACTAATATTGATAATTATAATAATAATAATAATTATTATTATTATTATTATTATTATTAATATTATTATTATTATTAAGCAATTCTACATAATGTAGCTCTTCAATATGTTAAATATGTTCGTTCATACTAGATGGCTCGAAATGAAAAGGCATGGTTGTTACTTCAAGAAGTTCTTTTTCATATTTAGATAGCCTTAATTTGAGCACTACTTAAGCGCTCCTTTGAATACCTACAGGTAGATCAAAGTGTCATATCTGCAGATATATGATTAATGATTGCCTGAGGTCAGCGACTGGAGAAAAAATATTGGCTATTCTTTACCTTGATCCCAGTGGTGTACAGGGAGATAACTCGAATATCTCGCCCAGATGGGCTTTAACGGAAATTCACGACTTATTCCGATCGCCGCCTATGAAGGAAAAAGTTCGGTATGAATCGTTCTTCGATATAAAAAGATTGGGTACAACATAAATGTTATGCGACAGACTGCATGCATGGTAGTTAACCCAATCACGGCTGACAACTTTGCTTCCCTCTTTAATTGCACGCCGGTTGGTCAGGCCTCAGATTCTATGACGGTTCCAGCGTAAAGGCTTATTGAGAATTAGAGAGATCTAATTCAAGGTAATGTTGGTTGGTACCTGATGTTCTGTCTCTGGTCAGGCCCATCGGAGTCTTACTGTTGGTTTTCTTTTGATCCAGCATTTCGGTGGTTTCTTGCTGTCGAGTTCTCACCGTTGTTTCATCTCTGTGGTTGTTTGATTATTTGTGTTCACGGAGATGTTGCACTGAGAGTTAGGAGGCCTTCATGCGGACTGAACAAATTGTTTGTCTAAATCGCGACGGAAGTAAGGGCGAGGATTGTGGCCACGTAAAATCGATTTGAGCCTCCCAGTGGAATTCGTTTTAGCTGACCGTTCCAAGGCGGTTCTTCTGTCGCAGTTTAATTCTTGGTATGGTTTGTCTTTGGGTGTTTGTGTCGCTATATTATTTTATTTTGGATAGCCTTTTGGCCATTTTGTGGGAAAGTAACTGTCCTTTTGGCTTTTCGCTATTGATGTTTCCATAAGGGTCTGTCGTTCCAGGTTTCTGTTTCTTTCCCTTTGGTGTCTCTGATTGGAGCTGTGGGTTAATTGTATCGATTCCTGATCATTGCCTCCACTTCTATTTTAAGCAGAATATGTCTGGATTTTGGTCGTTAATCATCAGAATTAAAGGAAATCTTTAGAGTAAGTCTTTGTCAGAGGTTTAAGACAGATTTGAAATAGTTCATGTGCACATTTGGTAAGGTTATATAGTAGAATACATTTGTTTTTACCTCCAAAATTGGCAGACCTTAGCGGAAGTGACGTCACACCCACGGTCCTTATATTAGACGTTCTTGCCACAGACGCACCGGATAACGCATTTTACTGTGCATCGACTCAGTTGTCTTACCTGTATGGCATCTTGGTTTAGAAATAATAGCGCTGTAATTGAAACCCATATTTAATTATTCATAAATCGATGTTATGGGCACATGTATTTGGTTGAACCGTATTCTCTCAAAACGAACGTTTCGTTAGTGTTACGGACCGCATTTTCTCCCTTCAGTCAACAACCATGGTAAATTCTGCATAGCTTTTAGGTTTAAAACCACTCTCTGACAACTGCATCAAGGGGCAACTCTTTCGCTCAGTTTAGAGCATTGGACTTCCACCCAAGTGGCCCGGGTCCGATTCCCACCATAGACGTTATTATTATTATTATCATAATTATTATTATTATGCCCCCGCCTATTCGGAGAATAGCGGAAGGGCATTGAGTTTTACCCCTGTCCGTCCGTTCGTTAGTCCGTCCGTTCGTCCCGACATCGTGTCCGGGCCGTAACTCCTAAACCGTACGGAATAAATTCACGAAACTTCACAGGTGCATTCATCACACTGAGACGATGTGTCATGAACAAGGAAGACAACTCTTGCATTTTTGGTTATTGGATTATCAGCCCTTGACTTAGTACCATATAGTAAACCGTGTCCGGGCCATAACTCCTAAACCGTATGGAATATATTCATGAAATTCACAGGTGCATTCATCACACTGAGACGATGTGTCATGATCAAGGAAGACAACTCTGGCATTTTTTGGTTTTGGGATTATCTGCCCTTGACTTAGTTCCATATAGTTAACTGTGTCCGGGCCATAACTCCTAAACCGTATGGAATATATTCGTGAAACTTCACAGGTACATTCATCACACTGAGACGATGTGTCATGAACAAGGAAGACAACTCTTGCATTTATGGTTTTTTGGATTATCTGCCCTTGACTTAGTACTGTACAGTAAACCGTGTCCGGGCCATAACTCCTAAACCGTACGGAATATATTCATGAAACTTCACAGGTGCATTCATCACACTGAGATGATGTGTCATGAACAAACAGAGACAACTCTTGCATTTTTGGTTTTGGATTATCTGCCCTTTACTTAGTACCATATAGTAAACCGTGTCCGGGCCATAACTCCTAAACCGTATGGAATATATTCATGAAACTTCACAGGTGCATTCATCAACTGAGACGATGTGTCATGAACAAGGAAGACAACTCTTGCATTTTTGGTTTTTGGCTTAACTGCCCTTTACTTAGTACCATATAGTAAACCGTGTCCGGGCCATAACTCCTAAACCATATGGAGTATATTCATGAAACTTCACAGGTGCATTCATCTCACTGAGACGATGTGTCATGAACAAGGAAAACAACTCTTGCATTTTTGGTTTTTGGATTATCTGCCCTCGACTTAGTACCATATAGTAAACCGTGTCCGGGCCATAACTCCTAAACCGTATGGAACATATTCATGAAACTTCACAGGTGCATTCATCACACTGAGACGATGTGTCATGAACAAGGAAGACAACTCTTGCATTTTTGGTTTTTGGATCATCTGCCCTTGACTTGACTTAATACCATATAGTAAACCGTGTCCGGGCCATAACTCCTAAACCGTATGGAATATATTCATGAAACTTCACAGGTGCATTCATCACACTGAGTCGATGTGTCATGAACAAGGAAGACAACTCTTGCATTTTTGGTTTTTGGATTATCTGCCCTTGATGCATATATTTTATGATTGATTTGAAGTACATTTATACTATTTTAATGAATGGCATTTGGCGGGGGCATCCGTGTCCTATGGACACTTTTCTAGTTATTATCATTATCATTATTATCTAGCTATGCTTCGCTTTCATGTCGTAAGAGCAGATTTGATTTCGCCGAATATGGTTTCGTGCTGAAATTGGCTTCGCGTCATCATAAATGATGAATTCCTTGAATGGGCTGCATTTCCTCCACTCGATTATCTACCTTGTTAGATTTCGCATTGCGTCCTACCTATCTCTGACAACTGCGCCAGGGCTCAGTGGTTAAAGCATTGGACTCTTCATTGGACTCTACATGAGACGGCGTACATTGCAAATGAGGATATCAAGGCATATCAAGTGAATTCGCCTCCACAACTGTATAATTTCGTGATTCTACTATTTAAATGTCAATCGTCTTTGATATCCCCGTTTCCGCATATGAGACATAGGAAACGTGTCGAAAAATCATTACGAAATCAAGCCAATACAAATACATTGTAATCTTTATCGCCGAAAAAAATGAAAATTTTATGATGAAAAAATTGAGATATTTTCCTTATTTCTGCTCAAAATATACATTGTGGGCACACGTTAGAACCGCCTTATCGAGACGGTTCTAACGGGTAGCCACAATCTATATTTTAAAGCAGAAACAAGGAAAATAAGGTTTACCCCAGTAAATCCCAGTTTTACTATTTAAAAGTGGGGTTCAAGGGGGTCAAAATTATATAGGCGTGTTTTCGTGATGAGCGACAATACCTCACTTTGATAGTAAACATTAACATTCACTTTAGTAGGCTAAATCTTCGGACGACAAACTGTTGAAATTTTTCTTAATTTTCCAAGAAAACAGGACTTGACATCTCATGCAATGAAATTCTTATGGAGACAATTTGCATGAAATGTCAAATCCTGTTTCCGGGGGAAAATAAGAAAAAAAATAATATTTTAAAATGTATTCTGCTGAAGAAAAAAACATGCAGAGCGTTAAATGATATTATGTATGTTACAACCATAACAAAATACAATAAAATCCGCATTAATAATAAATACTTTTTATTTGTGGGTAATTTTAAGGTGTCATTTTTCGATTAATTAAGAAGTTGTTTTGGATTTAGTTTTGGTTTGATTTGAGGTTTAACGTCCCCGTCAACACTGTAAAGGTCATTTTTGAGACTTTGCTTCTTTTTGTGGGACTTTTACCCGACATTGAGATGAAATGACATCTCAAGCCCTGCCGCCCAATGAAACCAATAGGGTTTATAAGCATGGGCGGTCCGACTCGCATCGCTTTGCCTGGGCAGGCTTAGGTCCTCTAAGCAGTTTACCAGTACTCGTGTGCGGGTCGGATTCAGCTCTGCGCGGAAGCATCATGCAGCCCATCTATTTCTTCAAGTCCCAATTGGCGGGGACCGAGTTGTTTTGGCAAGTACACTGAATACACACTCATGTAATACGACAATGAGGTCTCAGTTCCAATTGTGAATCGTGTGTTGTGAGCTATTTTGATACAATGTTTCGTTTTTCTTCGTTTGTTTAATTCCTATTTTACTTACTACAGAGGGAGAAAGGATTGTGGATTGTGCATGTATGTGCCTGCTTGTGAGTGCAAACTTGCACGTGAGTAGTTGCTTTCGAGGGCAAAAACATTTAATTGGATTACCAAACAATTGGCTCTCCAAAAGAGATTTTTGTTCTTATATATTCGAGTAGATTTTTGCTTGACTCATAGCAGACAAGTACACACCAGCAACATATCATTGCTGGTTACCGTAGTTTGTTGATTCTTTCTCTTGTAGATTGAAAAAAAAATGTTAACATTCTGACACCTGCTGATTCAGTTACCTGTTGTCCATTTTGTTTACTGTCGTCACTCCATGTTTTGACTTCTTTCCCTAGTGATATTTTAGGAAGAACTTGGGATCTGAATGTATAGTTCCTGATCGTTTCTCTTTTTAATGTTCCGCCATTACCGCACTAGTGGGTGGGGTAACGCAAACTGAAATTCTTAGTAGCATAATTAGTTTGCATGTAACATTCCCTCTTCTAAAGAGCCGATGGGTTTTCAAATATTTGAGTGTGCTGAGCTATATATAATTTGACCAGTGTACTGACTAGCCCTTTGTAGTTGATAGTGTATTGGCTGTGATAAACTCGGAATCAGGATTGTTACTTGACATCCATTCTTAATCATAGGAAATCATCAAATCAAAACCCACTATATTAAAATAAAGGTCACACTGTTTCCCGTGGTCTTAGTTCTTGGGTTCACTGTTTGGAAAACAACTTGCAGATTGCATCTAGATGATGGGAATCATGAGTGCAGGATCACACATAGTGAAAGCTGTAGCAGAGTTCCCCAGTACTTGGGAATTACGAGGAAGCCTGGGAACAGAAGTTGTACGGAGGGTCTACGAAACCGCAAGTCCTCAGGCGGTACAAATGTGGCTATACTCATTATCTTGCCCGGAGAAATTGAAACGAACCCCGGCCCAAGGTTTCTCTGCCGACTCTGCAAAAAAATATTGCAAAGGTTCCGAGAAATGGATAGAATGGGAGGACTGTAAGAAACGTTTTCACTCCTCATGTTCTGATTTGGATAACAGTCAATTGTTAGAAATTGAATCTGGAGCTGGAACTTGGTATTGGAAAGACTGCGAAGCTGACTGTGGCCTTTGAAGTGATGCTGTCCATAATGGCCACATACCAGTTCCATGTGATCAGTGTGAAATGTGGATACCAACATTCTTTCATTTCAGATGCCGAGTATGGCACTTTGGTAAACTCAGACTGCCAATGGATCTGCCAACATGTGAGGTGTGCCACTTTTCAGACTCCTTCTTCAACAAATATATAGAACTGATTAAGCCAAACAAATGTGAACCTCTATCAAATGATAGGAGAGATAAATCTTCGACTGCTGACGAAATTAAGCCGACTTCTGTTAAATATTGAAACTTTGCAGTATTAACATCAATGGAATAAGAGGACACATTCTTGAACTCTTACCTTTCCTTGATACGTTTCAGTCACATATTGTGGCTATTCAGGAAAGGAAGGTTGACAATTCAATTACCACATCTGAGCTTTTCCCTGAAACTTGTCAGTACAGTGTATATAGAAAGATAGGAACTCTCACGGTGAGGTGATGTTGCTCATTCACAGAGACATGCCTTTCATGGAACTGGAAAATGACACCGAAAAGGTCTGGGTTAAGGTAACTTCTCACTTCGAAGCAAGTTGGTATCGACCACCAAATGCTATTGTCGAAAACTTTCAGTTGTTAAAAGATCAGCTTGACTGCATTTAGTCGCAGTACAAGGTTAAAAACTTCTGGTAGTACATGTTCTAGGAGACCTCAACTTCAGAGACATTGTTTGGCCTGACAGGCTCAGCAAACAAGGCACAATGTTGAGTCAGTCACAAATATTAAATGACATTATGAACGATCATGTTTACTTACCACTCGTGATAATCCTAACAACTTTGCCAGGACAGTTTGAAAATATTCAGTCTCCAGACAAACTAGGTGATCATGATTTTATTGTTTCCGGATGTTTGAAAATATAAGTACATCCCACCAATAAAAAAAGCCTCGGAGAAAGGTGTACTCGTATCAAAACGGTGATAATGAAACTATGAGGAAGGATGCGCACAGATTTGCAAATAAGAAATACTTAAATTAATTGTAATTCAGATGCTCGGTCTGTCCAGGAGAACTTTTGATTTGATAACTCCTTTCATCTATACTTTGGCCGAAAATATTATATTCCCTCAAAAGCTAGTAGGTCTGTATCTTCGATTCCCTGGATCACAACAGAGATAAGAAGAAAAATTAGCAGAAGTAATAAGATTCATACAAAGGCAAAAAAGACGGGAAGTGGTAAACTCCAGATAAAATTTGAAAACTTGAGACTTGAAATCAAGACTGATATAAACAAAAATCAGCATTATTTGTATGTGAGTAGCTTGGTAGGTGATGTAAAGGCAAATCCCAGAGACTTCTACAGATATATCAATAACCAGAAATAAAAGACATGCAAGGTACACCCCCCCTCACACACACACACACACGCGCGCGCCTAAAAAGGGGGGGGGGGGTGGGTTGCTGGATCAGACGCTGAAAGAACAAAAGGAACTAGTTGGTCAATTCAGTGATGCGTTTGATAAGACTGAGTTCGGCGGAGGTTCCGTTGACTGGCAGATCGGCACTTGTCATGGATAATATTGTTGTGTCATCGGCAGGAGTGATCAAGTTATTTAAAGTCTTAAAGCCCACTAAAGCTTTAGGATCTGATAAGCTTCATCCTAGACTCCTGATGGAACTAGCAAATGAGTTAGGTCCAGTTTTTGCACACCTGTTTCAACAATCTCTTGATACGGGTAAAATCCCCCCAAAAGGCTCCTGGCGAATATTTGCCCACTTTTCAAATAAGGAGATAGTGCTATTTCCCCTAAATATCGCCCTGTGTCTATGACTTGTGTACTGTGTTAACCGCTTGAACATAAAGTCTGCTCAAACATCATGGCCCACTTGGATGAACATAAACTTTTGTCAGACAGACAACATGCATTTAGGAAAAGGCATCGTTGTCAAACTCATTTGAGCACAGTTATTATTGACTGGGCAAAAGTCTTGGTCAAAGGTGGACAGGTCGACACATTTATACTGGACTTCGAAAAGGCTTTTGACACCCCACCACATGAACTACTTAAATCTAAGTAATTTGGTTATTGAAGTTGGTGGTGGTGGGGGGGGGGGGGGGTGGCTGCGGGCATTCTCAAAAAGATAGATTTTTTTCGTTACTACAGAAACCAGCGCGGTGTTGTTAATGGCGAATCTTCGGAGTGGGCTCCAGTTTTGTCCGGAGTCCTGCAAGGGACTCTTCCTGAACATAAATGATATTCCCACTGACATTGACAAGGATGTTTGGCACAGAAATGGGACATGCGATTTCAGCCCGTTAATAGAGGATCTTACATGAGTGTCCATGTATTATTAAATTTATTAAATAAGTTGAGGAAAAGGGATAAAACGCGAGGCTTGCCGAGCATTTTATCCCTTTTCCTCAACGGGTTTAATAAATCCAATAAATCCAATAATACATCAGCACAAATGCAAGATTCTATTTATCATATGACATTTAAAACACATTTTATTCACGATTGTTTTAGAAAAATATCAATATTCCGCCAATAGTGAACGCGACGTCGTTACATGTAACGTTACGGGCGTATCTTACTAATTTGCATATTTAATACACTAGTGGATTACGGAATTTATAACATGGCGTTATTACACTCTCAGACGCGGCGTCATATGATAAATGAGATTTCAGCCCGTTAAATGCAATATTATGCAGATAACCAGGAAGAGAACAAATATAATTGAGGCTTCTTACGCCTTAGAGGGAACGGTCCTCGAGATTGTGGATTCCATTAAATACCTTGGTGTGACAATCACGCACAATTTGAGATGGAATACACATATTAGCAACATGTGTACTAAGGCAAGTAGGACGCTTGGTTTCCTCAGGCGAAATTTTTCATCAGTGACCTCAGTATGTAAAAGAGGCTGCATATAAAGGACTACTTCGCCTAATCTTGGAACATGGTAGTTGTATCTGGGACCCCAGTGGAGTGGTCTTTAATGACTAAATTGAAAAAGTTCAGAATAGAGCTGCTAGATTGTTAACAAGCAATTACTGCTTTGAAACCGGGAGCATGACGGGAATACTAGGAAAAGTAAGATGGGAGTCCCTCAAGTAAAGGGGAAATGACAGTAGGCTCACAGTTTTATACAAGGATCTAAAGGATGTTGCCAGCTTTCCAACAGATGACCTTGTTCCCTTAGGCTAGGCACTACATTGTCGTTTCAGATCCTTACTGCAAGAACTGACATTGATAGAGAATCGTTCTTCCCCCGACCCATTGGAGATTGGAATGCCATTCCCGATTCGATTATTTCGACAGCTGAATGTGCTGAGGATTGTGTAGCTAGGTTTACCTCTTTGGTGGGAGCTATGACACACTTCCCATATCACAGGTCCTGATGTATGGATGTCATCTGACGTGTCACCAGTTACAATTCTGATTCTGGTTCTGATGAGTATTTGTTAACTGAGACACTCTTTTTTACCTTACTTTTACGTGCTGTGCTACATTTCCTTTAGCGCCATTGCTTCGTATTAGTACTTCTTTAACCCTTGTTCTGCTGAATATTTATATATGCCACACCCACTACTGATTATCAGCCAATCAGATTACTTGATTCAAATTATTGCAACAAATTCACAATCTGAATGATAAACAATGTAGATCCTGATCAGATGGCTTCTTCAGAAGCCATCTGATCTCGATCTACATTGTTTGAAAGGTAAGGCACATCCGGGCTGAGCAGGACAAGGGTTAACTTTTGTGTCTTGCTTAGACGGTGCTAGGTAATCGAATCGATTCCTCGCTAGCCATTGCCTTCTCGTGTCTGTCACATTATGTGCAGGATGCCAGAAAATACTCGCGGTAGTGGTGTATAGAGTTTTGAAATCTTTTACTGACAGTTCCTGTACGGGGATTCTATTGTGATTTATTTTTGTAATTGTCTTTTCATATACAGTAAAATTGCTATATTAAGACCACCTTTGGTACTATTCAAAAGCGGTCTTTAAGACCACTTTTGAACAGTCCCAAAGATGGTCTCTGACCAGAGAACACCGTACGCAGAAAACACAAACAAAAATAACTGCATTCTACTAAATAAGCTTTTTAAATCAGAAGTAGTCTTAATTGTAGGTGGTCTTAACAGTGGAAATTCGCTGTATATAGATTTGTATATATTTTTATTTTGGATAGCCGTTTGGCTATTATTCGAGAAAGCAACTGCACTGTTAGCTTCCTACTGATAGAAGTGATGACAATAATCTGGAATCGATAAAAGTAGTCCAGACCTCACATCAGAGACACCAAAGGGAACGAAGCGCGCACGGGAAATAACAAAGACTAATGCAAACATCACTAGCGGAAATGTTTAAGGGGAATGGGAATACCTGGCTGATTTTTCCACCATTTTTCAAAGGGAGACAACTTTCGGGACTTCCTGTTCGCTTTTCTGTATGCCCCGTCCCGCTGAAAAAGGGGTCTACTCTTAAAGGAAAGCATTTGCTCCTTAGGAGCAAATTCTTTCCTTTAAGAGTTGACCCCTATTGACATGGGAGACAAAAATACTTTTGCAGGAGTTGCCTCCCCTGAAGGTGTTCCCATTCCCCTTAAATATAACAATTATTTTCGTTTGTGATTCTTTCCCTTTAATGTCTTCGAGGGATTGTATCGATTCACTTCTATTTTATTCATCATAACGAGTAAGACTCTCACTTGGAACAATATATCATTTTGACCTACCAAAAGATTGGTTGGATTTTGATGACCTTGACCTTATTTTCGAGGGCATAGTCTCCCAAGAACTGTCAATTTTGACGTGTTTGCACCCTACCTCGTGAGCGAATGGATGAAACGTGGTGAAAATCAGTACAATATATCATTGAAATCTATCAAAGATTTGATTTGATTTTGGTGACCTTGACCTTTACCTTATTTTCAAGGGTACAGCCCCCAAAACTGTCACTTTTAGCTTTGCTGCACTTGGTCCAAATTGATACCATTGCAATCTGTCAAAGATTTATTTAGATTTTGGTGACATTGACTTCTCAGGTACAGGACACCCCACCCGCACCCCCCAAAAAAACTGTCAAATGAATTCTGGCTTGTCTGCACCCTTTCTCGTAAACATATCGATGATTTTTTTTTTTTTTTTGGGGGGGGGGGGAGGGTTGGTTTTACAGCCCTTTTAAGATTATTTCACTCAGATCGAATCGATCGTTAATCAGAGGTGGGCGAAAACCAGAGAACCCGGAGAAAAACCACCTGACCTTCCGTTGCAGAACTTGGCGTCTCACATGTGACCCGAGCGAGGCGATGAATTTTGGGCAAACTTTGTATATTATATCATTGCAACTTACCAAAGATTTTATTAGGTTTTAGTGACCGCGACCTTTTTTTCGCAAGGACACATGCCCCTAAAAAACTAGTATTGTCATTTGCCTTGTATGCACCCTCTCTCATGAACGAATTGATGAAACTTGGTCAAACTTTGTGGGACATTTTAGTCAGCGGAGCAGAACCATTTTAGCAATTTTTGTAGAGGGTCACCAAAGGAATATTCCTGTGAACTTATTTTAACCCTTGTCCTGCTGAATATTCATATATGCCACACCCACTACCGATTATCAACCAATCAGATTACTTGATGCACATTATTGCAATAAATTCACAATCTGAACGGCAAACAATGTAGATCCTGATCAGATGGCTTCTTCAGAAGCCATCTGATCTGGATCTACATTGTTTCAAAGATAAGACATATCCGGGATTAGCAGGACAAGGGTTAAATTGACATGAGGAGTTGTCATATAAAGAAATTGTTGACAGATGGACGGACCCACGGACGTACGACGAACACGAAGCAATCCCAATAGCTGACCATGAGTACATTGTGCTCAGGTGAGCTAAAACTTTTGGCCGGCGCCGTTACAGAGTTTGAGGTACGACCCGTCGGCGCGCGATAAAAGAATGAAGCAAAGCATGCATGCAAAGCTGTCCCAATACATGTATGCTGTGCCCAATCTTTTTATATCGATGAATGATTTTACGAAATTGGATACTGAAATAATGGCAAGCATATATTTTTTTCTGAATTTATATCGTAAGTCATCTGTAAAGCAACCCACAAAAACCGCGTATGTTTATTTTGAATTTATTATATATTTATATGGAATCCATGCTGTACAACTGAAACGATTAGACCCTCCCAGAGTACGCGGAAAATGAAAACAAAATCAAAGCTGATCTGAAATTTCGCGAAATCACCATGGTTACGCTTTTCATAATATATACGTTAACAGTTTGCACTGTATTTACTGAACACATTCCGAAGACTAGTTTCCAAAGCATTCTGTTTAAAAGGATTTGATGAGGTTGTCTTTAAAATACCAATTTACGAATCATTCTACAGCCAGTCATAGCCTGGATTTACTTTTTATGAAAGATTTTGTCGTCTACAGGTAAGCATTTTTGGACATTATGATAACATGCCTATTTAAATATTTTGAAAAAGTTACCCCCGCCTTCAAAAAATGAACATTTTCAGATAAAAATTCATTTTTTTTTCTTCAAATATCTGTACAAAAAAAGCGTGCGGGTATTCGTTAGGACCGCTCCCCGAGGCGGTTCTGACGCGTACCAACAATCTATGATTTTGAGCAGAAATAAGAACAATATTGTATACCCCTGTCAAATCCAGTTTTAGATGTTGCTCTGATGAGTTAGGAGGCCTTCATGCGGACTGAACAAATTATTTGTCTTAATCGCGACGGAAGTAAGGACGAGGATTGTGTCCACGTAAAATCGTTTTAAGCCCCCCTAGTGGAATTCGTTTCCACTGACCGGTCCAAGGCGGTTCTTTTGTCGCGGTTAGTTTTGCTATGGTTTGTCTTTGGGTGTTTGTTTTATTTTGGATTGGGGGAACCGTTTTAGGTCCAGGTCACATGACCAAAATGGCCGCCATACCCATATATGGTAACACTCATAAAGCTAAAAGCATCCGGCGGGTCGTGCACTTCAGCTGAAGCACTGGTTAGCATTTTAAATCAGTTATCGATGGTCCCCAGTGCGTCCGAACATTCCGCAGGTCGATATATTTTGTATCAGCTGACCATATTTTTCCTATCATATTTTTTCAAGTAATTTTTCCATTTTTCTCAGTTCATGAGTTTGCCATTTTTTTTTCTAGTAGCTCAGTTCGTTTATAACAGTGCAATGTCACATTGACGTGATAAAGCTAACTTGACCTGAGATAGCATATCTTTATCAGGTCAATGCGTTACAATGCAATATATATAGGGGGTAACTGATAAAACTCGTTATAACGACAATTTCAATGGACTCAGTCCACAGCTAAAGACTCGATGCGCGGGGCATCCCTCGATTTGGAAATGCCTGTATCTAATCCATTCTCTAGGCAGATTGCTGTTATCTAATACTCCAAGAATTTGTTTCTCGGGGATTTTGAGGTAAAATGTCCATTTTTAACAATTGTTATTGTGATTCTTTATAACGGCCAACTCTTAATAACAATATATACATGTATATACATATATATTAGGCATCAGATACTGCCGTTATGCCGTTAGAACTTCACAAGGTCTTTATATTGTCGTTATAAAGACATCACGTGAACAGATCCGTGAAATGAAGACCCCCCCTTAAACCCCACTTTATACAGAGAAGACTGGGGTTTACGGGGGTATTCGTTATTTTTCTTATTTCTGCTCCAAGACATAGGTTGTGGGTAATCGTTAGAACCGCCGCAATGAGGCGGTTCTAACGAGCACCCACATCCTATGTTTTGAGCATTTATAAGAAAAATATGAATGATTTTCATAAGAAAAGTTGCCATTTTGGAGATGTGAAAAATGCACTATGTCGTACTATGTAGTTATCGTAATGGAGTGGATAACTGTATTGTCAATTCTAGATACAATACGTCAGACAAATATGTTCGGTTTATGGGCATAATGAAATGTCTTTTCCGACAGTTTTTCGTTGGTGTAAGAAATTCAGCTGTGGGCTAGGCTCAACAGAAGATGCACCACATGATCGTCGGCCGATAAGAGCAACATCTGCCAGATACAATACGTCAGACAAATATGAAATGAAATATGTTGTCTGTAGTCGTGAAGATATGTCACCCTTGGTCATTAACTATGAATGATTATTGTTTGTTTTGACCTCAAAATTAATACTGGAATATGTCTCTTGGGACCTTAACTGCGATTGAATTGTTGTCAACTTTGATAATAACATCAATATACGCAGTCCGACTACAATACCTCTAATCATTCCGATAATACACCTATACAATATTGACCCATTTAATCCCCACTTTTATATAGTAAAACTTGGGTTGACAGGGGTAAACCTTATTTTTCTTATTTCTGCTCTAAAATATAGATTGTGGGTACTCGTTAGAACCGCCTCATCAGAACCGCCTCGATGAGGCGGTTCTAACGAGTACCAACAATCTATATTTTGAGCAGAAATAAGAAAAAATATCACATTTTGTATCTTAAAATTTTCATTTTATCGGCAATAAAGTTTACAATGTAATTGTATAGGCGTGTTTTCGTAATGGTGCAATTTTTTCACACCTCAAAAATGACAACTTTTCTGATGAAAATCCGTGATACTCCAAACACAGGTTGCCGGTGGGTGCTAGTTAGAACCACCTCTTTGAGTCCGTTCAAACGAGTACCCACAACTTATGCCTTGAAGCAGAAATATTAAGAAAAATAATGTATAACCCCGTAAACCCCGGTCTTCTATGTAAAGCTATATTTTGCAAACATAAATTCATATTCCCAAGTTTAAATCAGTCATTTGTTCCTCTGGATATTGAACGAAAAATGTTTTATAAAGGTCATTCAAGGGCCATAACTCTGCAACAATTGTTTCAAAAATCTGTGTAACAGTCCCAAATATAAATTTACACACCAATATAATGTTCGGAAACAAATATTTGACATCATTCAAGGGCCATAACTCTGCTGAAAATTGATGCAAAATGCCATGTAACAATTTCAGTCTAAATCTTGTCAATATAAATTCGCTTTCCAGATACAATTAGTCAGTCAAATGTGAAAGGTGCTGTCTGGAGTCGTGAAGATAGGCCACCCATGGTCATTAGGTATGAATGATTATTGTTTTGACCTCGAATTGATGAAAATACATAATTTCTCTCAAGATATGGAGCGGAAACAAATTTTCGACATCATTCAAGGGTCATAACTCTTCTGAGAATTGATGCAAAAATCTGTGTAACAGTTTAAAGCTATATCTTGCTAACACAAATTCATATTCCAAATTTGTTCAAAATTCATCGTTTCCTCTGCGAAATATTGGGCAAAGACGAATTTTTAAGGTCATTCATGGGTTTTAACTCTGTTGAAAATTGTTGTAAATATCCAAGTAACAGTCCAATAATCTACCTTGCCAACATAAATTCACAAACCAGATTTGATCAAAATACATAATTTATTTCTCAGTATATTCTTACTCAAGATATTGAGCGGAAATAAATTATCGACATTATTCGAGGGCCATAACTCTGCTAAATATTGAGACAAAATACTGTGTAACAAACTAGAGCTATATTTTGTCCATATAAATTAACATACCAAATTTGATCAAGATTTATCATTTTTTTTCTCGAGATATTGAGCGGAAACACATTTTGACATCATTCAAGGGCCATTACTCTGCTGAAAATTGATGCAAAACGTCGAGTAACAGTCCAAAGCTAAATCTTGCATACATTAATTCATATTCTAAATTTGATCAAAGTCCATTATTTTTCCCTCAAGATTTTGTGCGAAAACGATTTATGTCATCCAAGGGCCGCAACTCTGCTGAAAATTGATGAAAAAAGCCATACCTTGAGAGTTTAACCCATTTAGTACCAGAAACCCCAAAACGGGCACCGTGGCAAACAGTGCAGGCCCAGATCAGACGCCACAGGACGCGCGTCTGATCAGGGCCTCCACTGTTTGCTGAAAGTTCATTTTCCAAATAAATTTTGGATGAAAACACAACCTGCCACCCCTAGATTTTGACATGAACTCCTGCTATATATAAGGAGGAAGATTCCGTTTGGTGCAAAAAGGGTTAAGCAAACGTGTCGCAAAATCGTTGCTTGTCACGTCAACAATTTCCTAATCTGGTGTGCAAGAATTTGGATATAAAGAACCAAATTGTTTGTCCTTTAAGATAAGATCTTCATTTGTAAGAGACAAACAACAGCTATATCAAGTTGCCTCCTTGAAGATGCATCTATTTATATTAAAGACCGCGTTGGTTGATCCCCTGGGAAGATAATTACTTGGATAGCCGCATTGATTCTAGCATTGATATTGGAAAGGACACATAACAGACAAAGTTCATATACTCTCAGTCGGATTTTATGTTCATATATTTACATTTCCAGTGTAAAGTCTAATGTAAACCTATAGAAAACAATTGCGTTCATACTTCCATGAACGCATCGGATCATATGATTTTCAGTGACGTTAAGTGACGTCATTCTAAACCATTGTTCTCTACAGGCGTTGATTACGTCAACGCTGATCCGCTCTTTGTAGAAAAACAGCGTGTAAATGTTTTTCAGTTTTAAAAGTTTGCCCTACAAGCTTTTTTTCGCGCAGTGATGAGGGGCAAATAATATAAATATAAAAAATAAACTTATTTTTTTCTGCTTTTCATGAAAGTATGAACGACAGTGGGTCGCTAGCACAGTTTACATGAACCCCTTCGGGGTTCATTTACTTTGCACGCGACCCACTGCGTTCATACTTCCATGGACTGCAGAAAAATAAATTCCATTTCTTAATTGAATCGTACGTTCCGTAGTTATGTTTTACCTCATTACCATTGTATGAAACCCTGACTGTTCAAGGTGCCCATTCAGTCGGTTAATCTTTAGCACTCTCCGGGTTCATTCAGCAAAAGACAAATTGTTGATAGTTTATGGGAAAATAAGGAAAATATTTTAAATGTCGTCTGCTGAGAAATAAAAATAACATGCAAAGCATAAAGGAACCTTCCCAGCAATTGACACACAACTGAAGATTCCGTTTCCGTTCGAATAGATGGATAATCGACGCATCCTTGAATAATTGAGGAATGGCTTCTTGTGGTGTAACAGCTAAGGTACAAAGGGGCGTCTTCTGTTGAACGACAGCGAAGTCGTAGCTCGGCACGTGCAATCCGTGCAGTCTGATCAGAATGAACCGATCGTATGCCCCTTCTGTAGCCACGGAAAAGTGAGACAGCCTGAAAACAAACATGCATCGCAGTGCATTTTGATCTGAGTCTTTGCTGTACAGGTTTTATGATAAATTTTGTCATGCGCTAGCTCATTTACAATCAGTGAACAAACTTGGTTTAAATAAATAGAATGAATGACATGACGAACTTGACACCGGTGTTTTGCCTGTCACATAGACCAAAACCTGGTTTGCATTGTTTGTCAGTGCCGCATGGTCATTGTTGCTTTCAGTGACATTGGATGACTGATCGGCGGGAAATTCTAGCACAAGGAACACCATCATATATCAGGATATTTCGAATTGATTTAAAGGAGTGCATCTACTATCAAAGAGACGAGGAAGGTGCTTTCGCATTATGCTTAAAACCGGAACTACAAATGTACTCAAATGTGGCGCCCATAGCGACCAAGACATGATTACGGGAAGTTATTCTTGATATCGGTAGCGAGCCCATGTACACGTGATGTGAAACGGTGAAAAGTATCATTATTCCGTTCTCATAAATATAACTAACTTACAGCAGTATGTTTTGGTCGATTGTTTGTCAATGGACCAAAAGTTATGAAGCGCAAATAGCTCTTCATTGCTCAAGTCCACGTGATTGTCAATCCAGAAAATTTATTTATAGAAAATAGCAGCGTTAATATCATCGCATTGGGGTAAGTGTATTGCGTAACTGGGTTATCTATAGATTTAGGTCTGGGATCATGGGTTGGTCTTGGCAAAATAGTCATCACGAAAACACGCCTATGTAATTTTGACCCCCTCGAACCCCACTTTTATATAGTAAAACTGGGGTTTGAAGGGATAAACCTTATTTTTCTTATTTCTACTCTAAGATATAGATTGTGAGTACTCGTTAGAACCGCCTCATCGAGGCGGTTCTAACGAGAACCTAAAATCTATATTTTGAGCTGAAATAAGAAAAATATCTCAATTTTTTATTCCCAAAATTTTCATTTTTTCGGCGATAAAGGTTACAATGTTTTGGTATAGGCGTGTTTTCATGATGTGTAGAGACCCTGATCAGACGCCGCAGAAGGCGGTGTCTGAATATGGTCTAGACTGTTAAATTACAGCACAGGAATTTAAGGGTCAGACACCACACAACGCAGTGTCTGCCCAGGTCTAAATTCTTTGCTTACGTTACAGTAATTTAAGGGTTTAAAGAAATATTAACATTTTAGGTCACCGTTCAGGATAATTTGTTTTCAGCCAACACTCAAAGACAATCGACCCGCCAATGCTGTCAGTGGTTTTACTAAGAACCAGGCTTTGGCTGGATGACACTGTGGTTGTAAAATTCCCTCCGTTTTGGGGTCGATTGTTTATTTATCAATCGACCTTAGATGAGTCACAACGTCAATCTGAGTTATGTTGTTAATAACCACGTGATCATTACTGACCACGCAAATACGAGGGCCTTCTCTCCGAAATACGTATTAATTAAAAGTTGATAATGCATTTGTCTAGTTAATTTCAAGCCATTTGGTACACCCTTAAGAAACCGGTGAACTGCAGACCCTAATGCTCTTGTGTACCCACATCACCATCCAATAGGTGTTTTTTGTTTTGTCGATTTTGGAAATGGGGAAAAACCGCGTGGGGTCATGTCTGGGCTCTAGGGAGATTATGACAATAGACTCCATAACCTGTGTCATATTTGAAGATTTGTGGGCTTGAGCATTGCCATATAACAAGTGGACATGTTAGAAACCAGGTTTTGGACTTGCTCTTCTTTACGATAACACATCCGTGCGACATGGTGCTTTTTTTCCCATCTCCAAAATTGTCTACTTTTCTGATGATAATCCGTGAAATGTTTCTTATTTAAACTGCAAACATAGGTTGTGGGTGCTCGTTAGAATCGCCTCACTGAGGCACAACCTATATCTTGGAGCAGAAATAATAAAAAATAATGTTTACCCCCGTAAATCCAAATTTTCTCTATATTAATTTGGGCTTGGGGTTGTTCATTTCATGGACTTGCTCACGTGATGCTCATTTTTGTCCGCAGATGTTTCAGAACTGCATTATTATAGAAGCTACGAGACATGCATTACGAAAACACGTCTATACAAAAACATTGTAGCCTTTATCTCCGAAAAAATGAAAGTTTTAAGATGTAAAATTGTGATTGGATATCCATAATTGGATAATTTTTCTTGATAAAAATATTTAATTATGAAGACACTGTAGAGTGAGCAAGTTTATTCAATTCTATTCTATTTTCGCTTTTCTGTAATACCTTTTCAGGTTAAAATAATCTCTCGATTTTGATTGGTCGAAAAAATTTCTTTGTTTCTCCAAAAATAGTACAATTGATCACAGTTTGAAAAGTTTTTGACGAAGAAAGATGTGATCGAAGTCCAGCGTTCTTATTTTTGAAGACTTTGTCAAAGCTCATTGTTTATCGAGCAAATTATCTTGATCTCTACTGTGGTCAATTATATTGATTATCCATAATTGGATAATTTTTCTTGATAAAAATATTTAATTATGAAGACACTGTAGAGTGAGCAAGTTTATTCAATTCTATTCTATTTTCGCTTTTCTGTAATACCTTTTCAGGTTAAAATAATCTCTCGATTTTGATTGGTCGAAAAAATTTCTTTGTTTCTCCAAAAATAGTACAATTGATCACAGTTTGAAAAGTTTTTGACGAAGAAAGAGGCAATATCCCGTTATCTTCCCCGCGGGGAAGATTCTTTCTAGACTTTAAATATTAGGCCAGAACGACATCCAGAATAGTGTTTCTCCTTGCCTTTAGTTGATCTGGGTCATTAGACGCTTGGTTCTAAAAATAGATCTGTGATGTTGTAAAGCGTAACTCTAAGTGATCTCTGTCAATTCTTAAAGAGTTGCAACCCTTGAGTCAACAGAGTGCATTCACACAAAAAGTCTGCGAATTATTCCGTAAATTCTTAAATAAATGGATGTCTTACGGAATAAATCGCATGCCATTCTGTATTGCATTTCATTTCTTGTGTATGAATGACACACAAACTCTCTTGTGTCATGATGCGATTTATTCCGTAAAAAAGCATACTTTAAATAAATGGATGCCTTACGGAATAAATGGCATGTCATTCTGTATTGCACATTTCATTTCTTGTGTATGAATGACATACAGCGTTTCCTCTGTAATGATGTCATTTATTCCGTAAATGGCCTACTTAAATAAATGGATGTCTTACGGAATAAACCGCATGTCATTCTGTATTGCACATTTCAGTTCTTGTGTATGAATGATATACAGAGTTTCTTCTGTAATGATGCGATTTATTCCGTTAAAGCATACTTAGATAAATGGGTGTCTTACGGAATAAATCGCATGTCATTCTGTATTGCACATTTCATTTCTTGTGTATGGATGACATACAGAGTTTCTTGTGCAATGATATGATTTATTCGTAAATAGCATACTTAAATAAATGGATATCTTACGGAATAATTCTCACGTCATTCTGTATATATTTAGCCCATTTCATTACTTGTGTATGAATGAGACACAAAAAATTGTACACGTGTTTCGTGTGTAATGATGCGATTTATTCCGTAAATACTTACATAAATGGATGTCTTACGGAATAAATCGCATGTAATTCTGTATTGCATTTCATTTCTTGAGTATGAATGACACGCAGAGTTTGTTCTGTAATGGCGCGATTTATTCCGTAAATAGCATACTTCGATAAATGGATTTCTTACGGAATAAATCGTATGTCATTGTGTATTGCAAATTTCATTCCTTGTGTATGAATGACAGACGCCAAATATGTATACGCGTTTCTCGTGTAATAATGCGATTTATTCCGTAAATACTTAAATAAATTGGTGTCTTAGAGAATAAATTGTATTTTATTCTGTATTACATTTCAGTGACACACAAAATGTACAACCGCTGCGATTTATTCCTTCTTAAATACTTAATAAATGCTATATTTAAGGAATAATTTTTATGGTATTGATATGGATATTTACGGAATAAATCGCATTCTCATACAAGAGAAGGTCTCCCATCCTCCGATTCTCTAACGCCGGTTGTAAGATGTACACTGAACTGGTTAACCAGTTATAATAGCCGGCTCAGGAACAGGTTTAATAGCGGCGAATACGTTTAGAGGGTGATAAAACCATTGCCATGAACAAAGCCCACACTCTGTATTTTAGACAGTAGATGAGGCGGTTCTTACGAGTATTTTAGAGCAGAAATAAGAAAAATAAGGATTGAGGCGGTTCTAACGTGTACCCACAATCTATATTTTGAGCGGAAATACGAAAATTAAGGTTTACTCCTTTAAACCATAGGTTTGCTGTATAAACGTGGGGTTCAAGGGGGTGAGTATTATGTAGATATCCTGAATGTCCCTGCAAAGCTGAAATTTTTGCCTATTTGAACTTCGTCTTTCAGAAAAAAGCAAACCATTCCACGTCACGTACCTTTGTTAACCATATTTGGTAAAATTGCAGACAGACACGCCTATCAATGAAGGTGAAATTTAACAATATGTAACTTTTTACTTACTATCAAGGGAGATTGATATAATATATCATCCGAACTGCCAATTATTACTAAATTTCAATCGCAATTTAGGGCTGTTTCAAAACTAATTAGTTAAAGTACATTATAAACATATAAATTTAGTTTGTAATTGACCATAAATGCATAGAAGAAACAAAAACTTCACAGCAGAATGATCTTTCTTCCAAGTATGTCTATTTCCTAAAAAAAAAGTTCGCGAACGATAGCCGAGTATACACGGTATGAAAAGTTCTTTAACAACTTTTCTAAAGCAACGAACCGATGCAATATATTTATAAATGGGGTACCAATAGGGTCTTGAAAATGTATGACTATGTCTGTACGTTATAAAAAGCAGAATGATGAAACAAGAAACTAGGCAATTATTCTGTTTGTGAACTATTGCAAGTGACACAATGTCATTCTCTATTATTATTGAGTACTGAGTAGCAACATAGTTTCATCGCTTTATATATACTCCCGTTATCTTCCCCGGGGAAGATAACGGGAGTATATATAGAGACAGAGCAGTCGAAAGTAGATGCCCTTCATGATACTATTTCCTTTGCAAAACTCACCAAATACCCTGTTTCTAAAAATGAATATGATAACCAAATTAAACTCAACAGCTATTGCAATTCGTACGTATGTCGGTAATTTCGTCGCTATATAATCCCGTTATCTTCCCCGGGGAAGATTCTTCTGTACAGTTTGAATGGAAAGCTCCCTAGAAGAATCTTCCCCGGGGAAGATTCTTTCTCGCAGTGCAAATCATCAAACGAGCCATTTTAAGACACTTCCCCCAAAAGATTTCCGAGCCCCATTTGCTGAATGCATATCCCCCCAAGAAAACCCTCTTCCCGGGAAAACTTCCCTTGAGTGGAATGATGCATTGGTCATAGTTTCTTCTGAGGTGGTGTCGTCGCTATATATATAATCCCGTTATCTTCCCCGGGGAAGATTCTTACGTAGAGTTTGAATGGAAAGCTCCATAGAAGAATCTTCCCCGGGGAAGATTCTTTCTCGCAGTTCAAATCAATAAACGAGCCATTTTAAGACACTTCCCCCAAAGATTTCCGAGCCCCATTTGCTGAATGCATATCCCCCCAAGAAAACCCTCTTCCCGGGAAAACTTCCCTTGAGTGGAATGATGCATTGGTCATAGTTTCTTCTGAGGTGGTGTCGTCGCTATATATATAATCCCGTTATCTTCCCCGGGGAAGATTCTTACGTAGAGTTTGAATGGAAAGCTCCATAGAAGAATCTTCCCCGGGGAAGATTCTTTCTCGCAGTGCAAATCAATAAACGAGCTATTTTAAGACACTTCCCCCAAAGATTTCCGAGCCCCATTTGCTGAATACATATCCCCCCAAGAAAACCCTTTTCCCGGGAAAACTTCCCTTGAGTGGAATGATGCATTGGTCATAGTTTCTTCTGAGGTGGTGTCGTCGCTATATATATAATCCCGTTATCTTCCCCGGGGAAGATTCTTACGTAGAGTTTGAATGGAAAGCTCCATAGAAGAATCTTCCCCGGGGAAGATTCTTTCTCGCAGTGCAAATCAATAAACGAGCTATTTTAAGACACTTCCCCCAAAGATTTCCGAGCCCCATTTGCTGAATACATATCCCCCAAAGAAAACCCTCTTCCCGGGAAAACTTCCCTTGAGTGGAATGATGCATTGGTCATAGTTTCTTCTGAGGTGGTGTCGTCGCTATATATATAATCCCGTTATCTTCCCCGGGGAAGATTCTTACGTAGAGTTTGAATGGAAAGCTCCATAGAAGAATCTTCCCCGGGGAAGATTCTTTCTCGCAGTGCAAATCAATAAACGAGCCATTTTAAGACACTTCCCCCAAAGATTTCCGAGCCCCATTTGCTGAATACATATCCCCCCAAGAAAACCCTCTTCCCGGGAAAACTTCCCTTGAGTGGAATGATGCATTGGTCATAGTTTCTTCTGAGGTGGTGTCGTCGCTATATATATATAATCCCGTTATCTTCCCCGGGGAAGATTCTTACGTAGAGGTTGAATGGAAAGCTCCATAGAAGAATCTTCCCCGGGGAAGATTCTTTCTCGCAGTGCAAATCAATAAACGAGCCATTTTAAGACACTTCCCCCAAAGATTTCCGAGCCCCATTTGCTGAATACATATCCCCCCAAGAAAACCCTCTTCCCGGGAAAACTTCCCTTGAGTGGAATGATGCATTGGTCATAGTTTCTTCTGAGGTGGTGTCGTCGCTATATATATAATCCCGTTATCTTCCCCGGGGAAGATTCTTCTGTACAGTTTGAATGGAAAGCTCCATAGAAGAATCTTCCCCGGGGAAGATTCTTTCCAACAGTTCAAATCAATAGACGGGTTATTTTAAGACCCTTCTGAGCCCCATTTGCTGAAATTTTCACACGGCCCTGCTTATTAATATTTGATTTTCCGTTTTCAGTCAAGTTTGTTATAATAGCTTCAAAAACCGGGAACCATTCGATGCGACGCCTGTCGGCGGCTATATTTAGTTTGTTGCAAGCGTCCACAAGACTCAGATCAAACCAAATATTCCTTGAAAAACGTAGTTTTCAACATTTCTTAAATTACCAGAAAGAATCTTCCCCGCGGGGAAGATAACGGGATATTGCCAAGAAAGATGTGATCGAAGTCCAGCGTTCTTATTTTTGAAGACTTTGTCAAAGCTCATTGTTTATCGAGCAAATTATCTTGATCTCTACTGTGGTCAATTATATTGATTATCTACACCTCTTTTGTTTACGATCATTTGAAAGAGGAACACTATGGGTACAAATGCATTTGTTTAGGCGGACAAATGGACTTGAAGTCAAGAAGTAAAATCAGATCTTTGAGATTTCGTCCGAGAGTCAATTATAAAAAGATGAGTGGCGGTGGGCAACAGGATTCCACAGCGGTAAATACGGAGAAAAACACGGGAAAAGATGATGATTCTCTCAGAAATCCCATGGGCGCCTCTTACATGTCGCAAAATTTACCAAGGTCAGGGTCGTCAGCTGATGTGTATGATTTGTATGACGATGGTGAAGAAGACGAGCGAGAAATGGCAAGAATTCAAGACGAAATGAGATCTCTTGAGAAGGAAGAAGCCAGAATCGAGCGCAAGAACAGATTGGCAGAGATGCGAAAGCAATTACAAGACCGGAAAGACAGAGTTAGCCAGTTAAAAGGTAAAGTCATTGAAACGAAAACTAGTGACTGTCGAAATAAATCACAGAGCAAATCTTCTCGTGCAAAAGTTGATATTAAACATTGTCAAGATGATGATTTGGTTGATATAGATCAATTGAGAAAAGACAATGATCTTCAACGGTTAGTTCAAAAAGAGTTGAGTAAGTTGGGCTTGTCTAACTTATTATCCACAGTTTCATCTAGCAGTGAAGATGATTCTACAGATTCTTCAGGGTCTGAAAGTGATAGTAGTAAGAAAAGTAGGAAAAAACATAAGAAGCATAAAAAGTCTGGCATAAATGCGAAAGCATCTGACAAAGTTAAATTTCCGCAACGTTGGCCTCATGCTCACTTGCAATATGAATTTGTAAATAAGCAGTTGAAGTTTGATGACTTGGATTTCAAGTTATTTATAGCGGGTGAGTTGGAGATCATTGCTGCGGATGATTTGCCCAAGTCAGAAAAGGATGGTAGATTACAATTTTTGATCAAGTTAGTTTACTACAGTAACACTTATGATTTTAAAGGTCTAAAGGCCTTTTATGCTGCTTGGTTGCGTGAAATTGAATTGGGCAAAAAAACATGGTCTGATGATCCTCAGCAAATTGAAAATGCTATTCTTTCTAAATATTTGTTGAAGAATAAGTTTTATTCTGCATCTGCAAAAAAAGAGTCTACAAATAAGCAAAATGTTTCAGAAGACAGAGTTTGGTTCTGTTCTGATTATCAAAAGAATAAATGTCTGCACAAATCAAACCACTTATTAGTGATTAAAGGCAAACAAAGATTAGCTACACATATTTGTGCATCTTGTTGGCTGAAAGACAAAAAGAAGTTGGAACATCCAGAATGCTCCTCTTCTTGTCCACATATAGCTGTTTGACATACAAATGGTTTATATGCTGCTATTAAGGGTGGAAATACTACTACAAATGAAAAGACAAATTTAGTAGACTTGTTTTTCCCCACCTTTTTAACAGCACATTTAACAAAAAATGCAAATCTTGAGCATGAATCATCAGAAATAAATCAAAATTTGAAAAATCACACTTGTCAACATTCTTCTAAATGTGACATTTGTCAAGTTACAAAAGCAAATATTAAAGAAAGTGATATCAGTTATTTTCTGAAATCTCACAATGAAGTTAAAAAATCTGGTATGTACAATTTTGAGAAATGTAAAATTCCAATTAACAGCAGATTAAATATTCAGTATTTGAGATCTATGTTAATTGATTATAAAGATAACAAAATTTGTGATTTACTTGAATTTGGATTTCCTTTAGGTTACACAGGAGATGAGACTTGCTGGGATGGTCTAAGTACTAAACATTTGTGGAAATTCAAAAATCACAAAGGGGCTGAAGAATACCCCAACAGTTTGTTATCTTATTTGGAAAAAGAAAGTAAAAACAAGGCAATTTTGGGACCCTTTAAGGATAATCCATTTAGTTCTAATATTAAGATTTCTCCACTTAACACCGTTCCAAAAAGAAATACTTCAGAAAGGCGCATAATTTTAGATTTGAGTTTTCCAAAAGGTAATAGTATAAATGATTTTATTAGTAAAGATTTTTATCTTGGTGAAAATATAGATTTAGTGTATCCAAAGGTGGACGATTTTGTTCAGTTGATCAAACAAAAAGGCAAAGGCTGTTTATTATTTAAGACAGATTTACGCAGGGCTTATAGACAATTGCCAATTTGTCCTTCTTCTTACAATTTAGTATCTTATGTGTGGAAGAAACATATTTTCTGTGATACAGTATTAAGCATGGGGAGCCGTTCCTCAGCTTTTTGCTGTCAAAGGTTTACAAATGCAATCACTTTTATAATGTTCAAAATTGGAATATGGGTTCTGAATTATCTTGATGATTTAGCTTCTGCAGAGATAAAAGAAAATGCAGTCTTTGCTTTCAAAACCTTACAGGCAGTTCTAAAAAAGTGTGGAATTGAAGAAGCGCAAGATAAGGCTTGTCCACCCTCAACTATTATGACTTTTGTTGGTGTTTTATTCAACACAGACACAATGACCATTGAAATTACCCCAGAAAGATTATTAGAATTACATGATTTGTTGAAAACATGGTTAGAAAAAGAGAATGCAACCTTAAAAGAAATTCAATCATTATTGGGTAAATTAAACTTTGTGGCAGCATGTGTAAGACCAGGTAGAATTTTTATTTCCAGAATGTTGAAATGGCTTAAGATTTTATACAAAGAAAGTGATAGTTATCATAGCATACCTGTCTATGTTAAAAAAGATATTCTCTGGTGGTTCAGATTTCTACCTCTTTACAATGGAATTTCAATGATGCTTTATGAAGAATGGTCCTGTCCAGATGAAATTTTTTCTTCAGATGCATGTCTTTCAGGATGTGGAGGTTTCTGGAAAGGCAAGTTTTTCCATTCTAAATTTCCGGCAAATTTAGTTCGGAAAAAATTTAGCATTAACATTCTGGAAATGCTGGCTATTTTAATTTGTCTCAAATTATGGAGTAAATATTTTAGAGGTCAAAAAATTCAAGTTTTTAGGGCCCCGCACTGAAAGTGTGGGTGCCCTATAGTAATCACTCTGTCCGTCCGTCTGTCTGTCTGTCTGTCTGTCTGTCTGTCCGTCTGTCCGTCTGTCCGTCCACAAATTTTTTCATCCTCCATAACTTTCTTATTCCTGGATGGATTTAAATATTACTTGGCAGAAATGTTAACCATAATGTGATGGAGTGTTGCGCGCAAGACTCAGGTCCGTACCTCAAAGGTCAAGGTCATACTTAGAGGTTAAAGGTCAAAAAAGGGTCTTTCCTGTGTCCAATTAATAACTTTGTTATTATTCCTGGATGGATTTAAATATTACTTGGCAGAAATGTTAACCATAATGTGACGAAGTGTCACACGCAAGACCCACAGCCGTACCTCAAAGGTCAAGGTCATACTTAGAGATAAAAGGTCAAAAAAGCGTCTTTTTTATTGTGTCCAATCTATAACTTTCTTATACCTGGATGGATTTAAATATTACTTAGCAGAAATATTAACCATAATGTGACAGTGTGTCACGCGCAAGACCCAGGTCCGTACCTCAAAGGTCAAGGTCATACTTAGAGGTGAAAGGAAAAAAAACGTCTTTTTTAACATCAACATTTTCCTACTCCTCTGATAGCGCTGCCGGGGCCCTAGTCAGTTTCACTGACAGCTCTAGTTTGTGACAATTATTCAGTATGTCAAGTTATTAATTCTGGCAGGTCACATAACGAAGTCTTACAGGATGGCTTAAGGGAAATAGCCTTTTTAGCAGCAACCAGGGAGTTTCAAATTAGACTGGTCCATTTAGAAAGTTCTGAAAATAGAATTTCAGATCACCTGTCAAGGTTTGATAAGAATCAGTACCATCAGGAACAGTTTTTTGCTCTTACAAAAGATTATGTTCTAGAAGAATGTGTTGTCTCAGATGATTTGTTTAAATTCGATCACTCCTGGTAATAGACTACTTGTTTATTTTTCAGATGTTCAGATGACTTCTTTGAAAAAGGATTTGAATTTTTCAAGAAGATCTGCTTATGCAGAAGGAACTGTTAAGAATTTTAAGACTCAATGGGAGTCATATTTACTGTTTTGTTTGTACTTTGGATTGTCATATTTACCTTCGAATACTGACACACTTAGTCTTTATGCACAATTTTTAAGCAGATCTTTAAAATCAACTCAGTCAATTAGAAATTATATAAGTGGTGTCAAGTCAATGCATTATTTATTAGGTTATTCAACTGATAACATTAATGATTTTTTGATAAGCTTGAGCTTGAAAGGTATAGCTAGATTGAACCCATACTGTATTCAGCAGGCTCAACCAATTACACCTGATATTTTGATACAAATGGCTTCATGTTTGGATTTGAGTAATTCTGAAGATATTGTTTATTGGTGCTTGTTTTTATTTGCATTCTTTTTATTTGCTAGAAAGTCAAATCTTGTGCCAACATCAAAAAAAGATCTCAAAAGTAAGAAATTCTTGTTGAGAAATAGTGTTATGTTTGATAAAGGGATATTGGTTGTGACTATGACCTGGTCGAAAACTATCCAATATGGGGAAAGAAAACTTGAAATGCCCCTCATTCCAATTTCGGGATCCATTTTATGTCCAGTGTCAGCATATGTCTCAATGTGCAAAAAAGTTAATGCAAAGTCTGATGATCCTTTATTTAGTTTACCCAATAACAAATATATAACATACAGTAAATTTCAATTAAAACTAAGAGAAATTGTATCAAGTTTACATTTAGATCCACAACTTTTTTCCTCTCATAGTTTTCGAAGAGGAGGTGCTACTTTTGCTTTCCAATCTGGTGTTCCTGCAGATTTAATACAGTTACACGGGGATTGGCGGTCAGATGCTTACAAAAAATATCTGGCATTTTCCATTGATGATAAAATAATGGTATCAGAAAAAATGAGACAACACATTCTTAAGCTATAGGTTCTGAGTTCTTAAATACAGGCTAATACACTTTATCAATGGACTAAGTGGTACTCGGCTAGTACAGTGTGATGGTTTTATTTGTATATAAATGTATATTTTAATGTAATATAATTTGTTATTTTAATCACTTTCTTGACTTCAAGCTTTTGCATTATTAATGTCATGACATTTTACCATAGTTTTGCTTTTATTTCAGACGGGGTCTACTAGCCGGTTGGTTTGGCGTAGATGCTAGTTTTCAATAAACTGTTGATTTATTGGACTAGCCTTGTTTCCTTCTGTGATTAAAGGTAAAGCTATGTTAAATTGTTCAATATTTTAAGTATTGTCTCCTTTCCATTTTTTGCAGAAGTGAGAAAGGTGACGATCATAAGTGATTCCATCGCTAAATATGTGTCAGGCATTGAAGGTTGCACTGTTCAGGCTTTTCGAGGTGACACTATTTCTAAACTGACAAGACGTATTCAAAATCATCAAGCAGTTTTAGAGCCTTTTGATTATGTAATACTACATGTTGGCACCAATGACATTGCCAATAGAGCATCTTTTAGAGAAATTATATCTGATTTTGGTAATTTGATTGGTGTTTGTAGGACTGTTAAATCCTCCATTGAAATTATTGTATCTGCCATTATCCCTAGACCAATGGATTTTAAAATAACAGATTCAGTTATTAGAGAGGTTAATTCTTATTTAAACAAAAAAATGAGTAGAACAATGAATTTCAGGTTTATCTGTACCTATAGACCATTCACATACTGTGGAAAGATTCGCATAGAATTGTATGCTAAGTTAGATGGTGGTATTCATTTAAACACTGCTGGTACAAAAAGACTGAAACAGTTTTTCTTGCAGGTTATTTCACATCTATAGTTAAAACAATAATTTTGAAATACTACAGCTGAGCAACATTCTTTTGAGGAGATTGATCAGGAATGGTATTTAATAGTCATTTTGGACAGTGGTCAGTATATTGTGCAGGTTAACCACTTATCTGTGCTCCTGTCTGGGGCACAGGTAATGAGGTATATAGGTATTTTTCTATTTTACTCAAAAAGAGCAGTGGTCAGTTTCTGATCAAAGAATGTGTGCTGTACAAGTTAAACAGTTAGTTATAAGCTTGTCTATAGGTCGAAATAGGTATAAAAGTATTGACTGGGTCAGTAAATGCTACTGCAAACAAATATTGCCATTACAATAATGTACATAGTATTATATTATTATATTGAATCTTGTGTTATTCTCATACAGTGATATTTGATGAATAAAATGTTAAAAATTGTGAATATGCAAGTTCTGCTCACTATTTGAGCATGGCTCAAAACACATTTAAATATATAGTTATAAAATCGAGCTATAATACATTATGTTGGTTTGTGATCATGGTACTCCAATTTTCTTCTACTTAAGTTGAAAGTCTGGCTTGATAGATATATTTTCTTTGTATCATCACTATAAGAAGTCCTGTTATATTGAGGTAAATTCTACATTTATTGATTGAATTATTTTTTTTTTTTTTTTTTTTTTTTTGTCTCTTAATGTCTAGCATTAACATTTCATGCATATTTTTAATGTTATATAGTGTGTAATCAATAATACTGATCCTTTATTCATTTTTGTCAGTGCTATAAAAAATCATGATATAGTGAGGTAAATCTACCAGATGTTTTACAACATAAATTTGGTACAAGTTAAAACTTTTCGTTATGGTATAATATAGTTTATTGTATCATGGCGACAGATACAGTTATAAATTTTTTTTTTTGGTCAGTGTTATAAAAAAACATGATATAGTGAGGTAAATCTACCAGATGTTTTACATCTTGAATTTGGTACAAAATAATGCATATCTTTATGGTAGTATAGATTTTACTGAATCATGACAACAAATAAACATTTTTTCTCAGTAAAATTTTATTTTGTACTTTTTGTTACAGTGTCAGGATTGATGATCAGTTCCTGAATTTTTCCTATATTAGAAATATATATATCAAAGCTGACGGTTTCTTTCATCGAAGATTTATATGGTAAGACCTTGTTTTTTCTGAAAATATTATTTTTGCATTGGATACTCAATCTGTTTACTAATGGATTAATAAATCAACTGCTGGCTTGTTATTTCTATAATCTGGTCTGCTGTTGGCTTGTTATATCTAATGCATTAATCTATTTTCAGAATTCTTAACTTTTCAGTTTTTATTTTGCTTGTTCTTCTTTTTGTTCGTCTATTCAGTTTCCTTTGTTACTTTCGTCTTGTGTATGTGAACAAATACAGTCATGCATAATGAAATGTTTTCTGAAAATTAATCCTGTTAAAGAATTTTTGATAAATCTACTTCAGTTGTACGGTTTATCAACACCAATTTTACTTGCAATTGGTGGGTTTAACAAATTTTTCTAAACTTCTTGTTTTGAAGTTTTAGATCTATATTAATACATTCCGAAAACATTTGAACATTTCAAAATTATATTTTGACTGTATCAGTTTTGTTTTTGTTGTCATTTGTGTTAATATCCTTTGTTTTTGTCTTGTGTTCATTATTCTGCTGCTGCCTTTATTTGGTTGGCCGTTGGGTTGGCATTTGTAGTAAATATTAAATTGAAATTAATTTTTCAATTTAATGATTTATATTCATTTGAACTTGAAGTACATTTGAAGAACAGAGTACTTCATTTTTATTTGAATATTGATACGTATTTGAAGATTGTTGGACTTCGCAATGAAATATATATGCACATTACAATGCTAATTTGACTAAATTGTTGTAGTGATTTATCTCCCTTATACTAGGAATGAATAATTGGATAATTTTTCTTGATAAAAATATTTAATTATGAAGACACTGTAGAGTGAGCAAGTTTATTCAATTCTATTCTATTTTCGCTTTTCTGTAATACCTTTTCAGGTTAAAATAATCTCTCGATTTTGATTGGTCGAAAAAATTTCTTTGTTTCTCCAAAAATAGTACAATTGATCACAGTTTGAAAAGTTTTTGACGAAGAAAGATGTGATCGAAGTCCAGCGTTCTTATTTTTCCCACCCACCCAACCCATAGCTTAATTGTTTATTTTTATTTGTGTCTTTTTAGATGTTCATGTGTTTAATATATACTGTTTGAATAGATTTAAGATTAGTCGATAATTCCGGCATTTGTAGTAAATATTAAATTGAAATTAATTTTTCAATTTAATGATTTATATTCATTTGAACTTGAAGTACATTTGAAGAACAGAGTACTTCATTTTTATTTGAATATTGATACGTATTTGAAGATTGTTGGACTTCGCAATGAAATATATATGCACATTACAATGCTAATTTGACTAAATTGTTGTAGTGATTTATCTCCCTTATACTAGGAATGAATAATTCCAATAATGGAAATCCATAAATCGATTTGGATTAATGATATCCATAAATCGAATTATGGTTATCCATAATTATATTTATGGATAACCATAATTCGAATTAATGATATCCATAAATCAGCCGAATAATGGATATCCACAATTCGAATAAAATGTATCCATAAATAGAATAATGGATATCCATAAATCGATTTATGGATATCCATAATTCAGATCTATCTATGGATATCCATAAGTCGAAATATGGATATCATATATTCGAATTATGGATATCCCTAAATAATTATTGATATCCATAAATAACTATGGATATCCATAATTCGCGAATTATGGATATCCATAAATAATTATGGATATCAATAAATATGGAATAAATAGTAAAACGGCGCCCCATAATTATCAACTTTTCGCTTAGGCTCTTAAATTGGGCCCAAGTCTTATCAACCGTTTTGAGACTATTGAACATTTTTTCTGATACTTTATCTGCTCCTTTAGCAGCTGTTGTGTCATTTACGCCCTCGTACGTTCCCAGCAGGCACTCAACGTTGAACTAACGTTGAAACAACGTTGAAAACGTTGTTTCAACGTTAGTTCAACGTTGAGTCAACGTTTTGTGCCTGCGGTGTTCCCGCTTATCGGTGGGAAGAATGGAGGATCACGCTAGCCAGCATTTGTCTTCTTAAACTCGCTATTCTTGTCTCTGTGACAGGGTTCTGCTTTACAGCCAATTCTAGACTACGCTAACGCACTGGGCAATTTAGAGTCTAAGGCTCACTTTTTGCAGAGAAAATCGAACAACCAGTACTATCAGTGTTTTTATTTTTATTTATTTATCTATTTTATTTAATGGACAAGGAAACACCTAGCAGATTTTTTCCGCCATTTTTCAAAGGGAGACAATTTTCGGGACTTCCTGTTCGCTTTTACATAAGCCCTGTCCCACTGAAAAAGGGGTTTACTCTTAAAGGAAAGAATTTGCTCCTCAGGAGAGGAAAGAATTTGCTCCTCAGGAGCCAATTCTTTCCTTTAAGACTTGACCCCTATTGTCATGGTAGACAAACATCTTTTGCAGGAGTTGCCTCCCCTGAAGATGTAGCCATTCCCCTTAATTTTTCATATCAATACCACTTTTGGCAGCTGGTATCGGCAGCCTCTTTGCTTTATCGGTTATGACGGTCGTGTATTATTTGTTTTATTCAGAATCCCCGGGGCTAAGGCACTAATTATGTATATACAACATGTATAAGTATCATGTTTACAAGATGAAAATGATTCTCGTGATATATGATATAAAAATGTCTCCACGATTTTATTCCATGGTAATGCATTTCATGGATACATGGAATTACGCACCAGCATGATATTATACAGTGTGAGTATCATATGGGCCCGGTCAAGCGATTTTGGTACTTATTGCCTTTGCGAGCAGCGAAGGTTCAGGCGAGCCTGCGCATCCGCGCTTCGCTGCTCGCTCATACAAGCAGTGAATCAAAAGGAACCTTCGGACTGAAAGCCATATCGCTGGCCCCTCTGAATGGCTGGGCATGCGCAGTTAAAATTTGTCATGACGGAATGCTCGAAGACACAAATTCGCTTGGCGGGGCTCAGTTATGTTGATATGAAACATGAGTTAACTTATCTGCATGCTATGCTTTACGTATCACATGACATAACTTGTCTGCATGCTTTACGTATCACATGCCATAACTTATCTGCATGCTTTACGTATCACATGACATAACTTGTCTGCATGCTTTACGTATCACATGACATAACTTGTCTGCATGCTTTACGTATCACATGACATAATTTGTCTGCATGCTTTACGTATCACATGACATAATTTGTCTGCATGATTTACGTATCACATGACATAATTTGTCTGCATGATTTACGTATCACATGACATAACTTGTCTGCATGATTTACGTATCACATGACATAACTTGTCTGCATGATTTACGAATCACATGACATAATTTGTCTGCATGATTTACGTATCACATGAGATAATTTGTCTGCATGATTTACGTATCACATGACATAATTTGTCTGCATGATTTACGTATCACATTACATAACTTGTCTGCATGATTCACGTATCACATTACATAACTTGTCTGCATGATTTACGTATCACATTACATAACTTGTCTGCATGATTTACGTATCACATTACATAACTTGTCTGCATGATTTACGTATCATATGTTGATATGAATCAAGATATAACGCGTCTACATGCATTACGTACCACGTACTGCCCGTCTATCGGGGCTTGAAGAAATAGATGGGCTGCATGATGCTTCCACGCAGAGCTGAAACTGACAGCACATGAGTACTGGTAAACCACTTAGAGGATTTAAGTCTGCCCAGGCAAAGCGGTGCGAGTCGGCCCGACCATGTTTATAAACCATTTTGGTTTCATTGGGCGACAGGGATTGAGAGGTTTTTTTGTTTGTTTGATTTGAGGTTTAACGTCCCCGTCAACACTGTAAAGGTCATTTTGGAGACGTTGCTTCCAATTTTGTGGGACTTTTACCCGACATTGAGATGAAATGACATCGAGGGATTGAGAGGTCATTTCATCTCAATGTCGGTTAAAAGTCTCACAAAATTGGAAGCAACGTTTCCAAAATGACATATACAGTGTTGACGGGGATGTTAAACATCAAATCAAACAAAGAAACAAAACTGATATGAAATATGATATAACTTGTCTGCATGATTTACTTGTCGCGTGCTAATATTAAACATTATATTTGCACGTCTCTATCATGTTTTTTTATTATTTGATTTTTATACATCATATATGGGCCCCGTCAAGCGATTTTGGTACTTATCGCCTATGCGAGCAGCGAAGGTTCAGGCGAGCCTGCGCATCCGCGCAGTCTCGCCAGAACCTTCGCTGCTCGCTCATACAAGCAGTGAATCAAGAGGAACCTTCAGACAGAAAGCCATATCCCTTGCCCCTCTGAATGACTGGGCATGCGCAGTTAAAATTTGTCATGACGGAATGCTCGAAGACGCAAATTCGCTTGGCGGGGCTCAATTATGTTGATATGATTCATGATAAAAACATATCTCTTTTGACTGTGAGATGTCCGGCGTCGTCGTTCGTCGTGCGTCGTCCGCGCGTAAACTTTTCTTGTGAATACTCTGGAGACCACAGCTTTTGTCCAATCACCACATCACGAAAACACGCCTATACAGTTTTGACCCCCTTGAACCCCACTTTTATATAGTAAAACTGGGGTTTCAGGGGGTCTACCTTATTTTTCTCATTTCTGCTCTAAAATATAGATTGTGGGTACTCGTTAGAACCGCCTCGATGAGGCGGTTCTAACGAGTGGCCACAATTTATATATTGAGCAGAAATAAGAAAAATATTACAATTTATCATCTTAAAATCTTCATTTTTTCGGCGATAAGAGTGGCAATGTATTTGTATAGGCGTGTTTGCGTAATGATCAAACTTGGTAAGTGTGATAATAATGACAATATCTCGGTCAGCTTTGACTATTGGTCATGTCAGGTCAAAAAGGTAAGTCAATAGGTAAAATCCTAGAAAAAAATGTGAACATTCTAGAGTCCACAGTTTTGGTCCAATTATCATCAAACTTGTTCAGAATGATCATTTTGACAATATCGTGGTCAAGTTCGAATATCGGCTATGTCGATTCGAAAAGGAGGTCAGCAGTTCAAATCATAGAAATACCTTTTGAACACTCTAGAGGCCATAGTTTGAGCCCAATCATCATCAAACTTGCTCCAAATAATCATCTTGACAATATTTCAACCAAATACAAATATGGGCCATGTCGAAGCAAAATGTAGGAAACAGGTCAAATTATAGAAAAACTTTTGGAACATTGTAGAGGCCACAGTTTTGGCCCAGTCATCATCAAACTTGCTCAGAATAATCATCTTGACGATATCTCGGTCAAGTTCGAGCATAGGTCATGTTAGATTAGAAAGTAGGCCAGTAGGTCAATTTATAGAAAAACCTTGTGAACAATCTAGAGGTCACAGTTTTGGCCCAATCATCATCAAACGTGCTCATAATGATCAGCTTGACAGTATCAAGGTCAAACTCAAATATGGGTCAGGTCGGGTCAGAAAGTAGGTCAGTATGTCAAATCATAGATAAACTTTGTTAACTCTCTAGAGGCCACGGATTTGGTCTAATCATCATCAAACTTGCTCACAATGATCATGTTGACAATTTTTGGTCAGGTTCGAATATAGGTCATGTCGGGTTAGAAAGTAGGCCAGTAGGTCAAATCACAGAAGAAGTTTGTAAACATTCTAGAGGTCACAGTTTTTGATCCAATCATCATCAAACTTGCTCACAATGATCATGTTGACAATATCTGGGTCAAGTTCGAATATAGGTCATGTCGGGTTAGTAAGTAGGTCAGTAGGTCAAATCACAGAAAAACTTTGTGAACACTCTAGAGGCCACAGTTTTGGTCCAATCATCATCAAAATTGCTCAGAATGATCATCTTGACAATATCTCGGCCAAGTTTAAATATGAGTCATGTCGGTTCAAAAACTAGGTCAGTAGGTCAAATCATAGAAAAACCTTGTGAAAACTCTAGGGGCCACAGTTTTGGCCCAGTCATCATCAAACTTGCTGAAAATGTTCATCTTGGCAATATCTAGCTCAGATTTAATATAGGTCATATTGGATCAAAAATAGGTCATTAGGTCAAATCATAGAAAACCCTTGAAAACACTCGTGGGGCCACATTTTTGTCCAATCATCATCAAACTTGTTATCCCCTCGCACGATGAAGTGGTGTGGGGATATAACTTTGTCCTGCACGTAAGAAGTAATGTGAGTAAATACATACTTATGCACATACATGCATACATACGTGCATAATTTGTCATAACTCAAGCGCCTACATTTATTGAAAGATTTTTATACCAGTTCACACAAATGTTGGGTATGATAATATCTGAATTGAGTTTGACTTCCTCAGTCCTTGGCTCAAGGTCAAGATCACTGGCTATTTTAGAAAAAAAAAAACTTTGACATCACTCTAGCGCCTATTTTGATATAACTTCACATAAATGTTGGTTATGACAATATCTTGAACGAGTTTGACATTCAGGATCTAGGTTCAAGGCCAAGGTCACAGTGGCTATTTTTCGAACAATCTTTGTCAGCACTCTGGTGCATACATTTATTGATGGATTACACAAATGTTGTGTATGATAATGTTTCAGGGAAGATTGACTTTTAGGGTGCTAGGCTCAAGGTCAGGGTCATTTTATCTATTTTTAGAAAAAGGAGGGGAACGTCATGACGTTGAACCGACGTTGATGTGACGCCATATTTACGTCATGTGCCTGCTGGGTACCGCGGTAATAGGAAGTTTCGTGCTGGAGACGTTTCGCCCCAAACTGTCACAAAACTGGAACGATTTGTCATAGGACGCAGTTGTTCCTATCCCCTAATTATTCTGCTTAGGTGTTCTAAGTGGGGATACATAACGGAGAATCAAGTGACAACCATTGTATTGATACTTTGTTAATTTAGGTAGGAGATGGTGAAAGATACCACTTAAGAAACCATTTGCAACAGATTCTGATTGCTTTGTTTCTGATATTCTTTCAAACAGGGATATATCATTTATAAATTTATACAGCTTAAATACTTGCAAGATATGATAAAGAAATATAAACTTTTTTTCACAAATCGAAATTAATAATAATCACACCAACAATGAAAACAATTTTGGTGACCAAACAGTCCCTCGGTACCAGCTGTAGTTAACGTCTTCTGTTAGGATTTCTGCTTTGGATCAAAGACAAGAAAACCGTCAAGTGTACAAATTTTCTCAGTCAGATTAGATAGTTTCGTCAAATTAGGCCTCATCAGTGTCCCCTGATATATTCAAGCCCTATTTAAACTACTCTATTCTTTAACCCTGGGTTTAACAACTACTAACCAAATGCAAAATTTGCCTAACTCTATCCAAAATTTACAAGCCATCGCCCCTTCAGCACTGTCAGTGCTTTGATTATTATATGAGCCCCGCCAAGCGAATTTGTATCTTCGAGCATTCCGTCATGACAAATTTTAACTGTGCACGCTCAGCCATTCAGAGGGGCCAGGGATATGGCTTTCTGTCTGAAGGTTCCTCTTGATTCACTGCTTGTATGAGCGAGCAGCGAAGGTTCTGGCGAGCCTGCGCGGATGCGCAGGCTCGGCTGAACCTTCGCTGCTCGCATAGGCGATAAGTACCAAAATCGCTTGACGGGGCCCATCATGTGTTGTGTCTGTTTAAATGAAGCTTTTGTTCAGCGTGTCCAATTAATATTGGTACAGCATATTAATTATAGCTTTCTGTTTCGGTTTCATAACTTTGGGGTCGAGACACACTGATAAAGATCAAATATCAGAAAGGCCTCTGTGTAACTTAATTTGGTACAGTTACGCCTTAATTGCAACCACTGGATCGATATCTCTGCTGGTGGATGATTCGTTCGTTCCCGAGGGTATCATCAGCTCAGTATCATTTCCTTAGTGCTGAGGTTCATACTACGGTGTTGACGACAGTACTCAAGTACTGATTTAAATAGCTATATTATATCTTTAAGTTTTGCAGTATAAAATTCTAATTTTTCTAAAACTAAGACTTACTTGTCAGGTGAGACATGTATCTTAGCGGAATTGGGCGCCACTTTTTGCTATATTTTAAATTTTGCAAGTCTCGCTACTTTCGACATCTCCTACCTGATGCCCGGGACTTCCATGGAGCGTGGGCCATGTTGCTGATGTTGGCTCGGTGGGGTACGCCTATAAGTCCGCGGGTGGGCGTCTCTTGCCTGATGCCTCCAGTTGACCTGTCTCATGAGCTACTTCGGTCGGTATGTGCTCGGAGGGGGATGTGCTGTGTTTGCCGGGTCTTGCCAATCATCCGTTTCGGTTTCATAACTTTAGGGTTGAGACACACTGATGAAGATTAAATATAAGAAAGGCCTCTGTGTCACTAAATTTGGTATAGTTACGCCTTAATTACTTAGGTGATCTCTGATGCATTTTTAAAGGGCTTATTGGCGGTTTTCTGGTAAAAAGGGCCCTTTAAAGGCGTTTGATAACAAGACGAATCCATAAAAGTAAACCATGGCTAAACTTCGGTCTTAAATTATAACAAAAAATTAACGTAAAATCAATTTGATAAAAATTTTAATGGCTTACCTTTAATTTGATATTAAGATTATGAAAATACAACAAGTAATAGCTGAGAAAATGCATCACGAAAACACGCCTATATAATTTTGACACCCTTGAACCCCATTTTTATATAGTAAAACTGGGGTTTACAGGGTTAAACCTTATTTTTCTGATTTTTATGCTAAAATATATTTTGGGCAGAAATAAGAAAAATATCACACTTTTTCATAAAATTTTCGATTTTTCTGCAATAAAATTTACAAATGTATTTGTACACATCACGAAAACATGCCTATATAATTTTGCCACCCTTGAACCCCATTTTTATATAGTAAAAGTGGGGTTTACAGGGGTAAACCTTATTTTTCTTATTTATGCGCTAAAATATAGATTGTGGGTACTCGTAAGAACCGCCTCGATGAGGCGGTTCTAACGAGTACCCACAATCTATATTTTGAGCAGAAATAAGAAAAATATCACACTTTTTCATCATAAAATTTTCAATTTTTCTGCAATAAAATTTACAAATTTACAATTGTATTTGTATAGGCGTGTTTTCGTAATGTCATTTGAAGATGACAACTGTCGAAAGGTGTAATCTATCCTTTCTTATTTCACCTAAACGACATAGGTTGTGGATACTCTTTATAACTGCTCAGCGACCTCCTGATGCTCATTAAGACGCGAGGGCCACTAGTAGACTTTGGATATGCCATTACGATAACACACCCATGGGTCATAGTGCATTTTTCATATCTCCAAAAATGGCTACTTTTCTGATAAATATCAATGATATTTTTCTTATTTATACAGCAAACATAGGTTGTGGGTGCTCGTTAGAACCGCCTCATTGAGGCGGTTCTAACGAGTACCCACAACCTATGTCTTGGAGCAGAAATAAGAAAAATAATGTATAACCCCATAAACCCCAGTTTTCTCTATATAAAGTGGTTTTTAAAGGAGTGTTCATTTCACGGACTTGTTTAGATGATGCTGTAATTTCTCATAAAATTGAGATAGCGCACGACAAAAACTACATAAAGACGAGTGACCTTCAAATGCCCGGATCAGTCTGCTCATTTACTCACTAAGACAATACGACGACAGGTCAATAAGTAACCAGCCTATCCCAGCTGACCGAGACAACCAAGATTGGCATGCCTTGTTTCAATGCATGTTTTAGGCATGAGGGCAAAATTTCGCCCTTATCATGTCATTCACCCACAAACATGGCTAGCGATGCAAAAGCAAGTGTTTCGTCAAAAAAATTGAGTACCGTGCTGTGATATGGTACTTGTATTTGGAAGGGAAAACCGGTCAGGAAATACGAGGACTGTTCAAATATGAATGCAACTAAGCACATAAAAATGATTCCGTGATAGATTTCGATGAAAAATTTATTTTGTCCCCTCAAAGTATTCCCCTTTAACAGATGTCTTCTGATCCAATCATTGAATGCATTTTTGTTCTTTGCGAGGTATACTATGAAGGCACTGGAATATTGCAGAACCGAGGTGTTTGCGCTGTACAAATTTTCGACCAGAAAGGTATTTTTTCAGCCGCGGGAACAAAAAAAAGTCACACAGGGCAAGGGCAGGGGAATACGGGGGGTGAGGGAGTCCAACAACCTTTTCCTGCTTCAGATAGTCTTGCACAATGAACGCCTTGTGCGATGACGCATTGTCATGTAGCAATCTGACATTGACCAAACCAGTTGCGGGTCTTCGTTCTTTGAAATATTTCTTCAATTTTTAAAGAACTTTATTCTTGTAAAACGTCGCATTTTACAGATTTGCCTTTAGGCACAGCAACTTGAATAGCGGGGCCCTGATTTGAAAAGAATATGGCATACATTACCTTCTTGACGCTCATGGCCCGCTTTGCATTGCATGGTCTTTTGCAATACTTTGTTGCCCATATTTTGTTCTGAATCTTTCGTTTTGGCTCAAAAAGTGAACCCATGTCACGTCACCTGTGACGACATTAGCGAAAGACCGTGCATTGTAATTTGGAAACTTTTTAAGCAACTTCTTGGCGCACTGAACGCGTGTCTTTTTCCGCTCATCTGTCAACAGATGGGGAATCCATCTAGCACAGATCTTTCTCATTTTCAAATCCCGTTTCAGAATTGTATGAGGTGCTCCTAATGAGATGCCAACCATACTAGCTATTTCCCTAGTGGTGTATCGTGCATCGGTAGCAACTATTTCTTTCACTCTAGCAACCATCTTGACAGATGTTGCTCTTTTCGGCCGACGATCATGTGGTGCATCTTCTGTTGAGCCTAGCCCACAGCTGAATTTCTTACACCAACGAAAAACTGTCGGAAAGATATTTCATTATGCCCATAAACCGAACATATTTCATCAAAAATGTCTTTGCACCGTATACCAAGAATACAACAAAATAAACACTGTCTTATACGGGAACAAAACAAAAGTCACACGGGGCAAGGTCAGGGGAATACGGGGGGGGGGGGGGGCGGGGGGGATGACGCAGTTCAACAACCTTTTCCTGCTTCAGATAGTCTTGCACAATTTGCACAATGAACGCCTTGTGCGATGACGCATTGTCATGTAGCAATCTGACATTGACCAAACCAGTTGCGGGTCTTCGTTCTTTGAAATATTTCTTCAATTTTCGAAGAACTTGATTCTTGCAAAACGTCGCATTTTACAGATTTGCCTTCAGGCACAGCAACCTGAATAGCGGGGCCCTGATTTGAAAAGAATATGGCATACATTACCTTCTGGCCCGCTTTGCATTGCATGGTCTTTTGCAATACTTTGTTGCCCATATTTTGTTCTGAATCTTTCGTTTTGGCTCAAAAAGTGAACCCATGTCACGTCACCTGTGACGACATTAGCGAAAGACCGTGCATTGTAATTTGGAAACTTTTTAAGCAACTTCTTGGCGCACTGAACGCGTGTCTTTTTCCGCTCATCTGTCAACAGATGGGGAATCCATCTAGCACAGATCTTTCTCATTTTCAAATCCCGTTTCAGAATTGTATGAGGTGCTCCTAATGAGATGCCAACCATACTAGCTATTTCCCTAGTGGTGTATCGTGCATCGGTAGCAACTATTTCTTTCACTCTAGCAACCATCTTGACAGATGTTGCTCTTTTCGGCCGACGATCATGTGGTGCATCTTCTGTTGAGCCTAGCCCACAGCTGAATTTCTTACACCAACGAAAAACTGTCGGAAAGACATTTCATTATGCCCATAAACCGAACATATTTCATCAAAAATGTCTTTGCACCGTATACCAAGAATACAACAAAATAAACACTGTCTTATACGGGAACAAAACAAAAGTCACACGGGGCAAGGTCAGGGGAATACGGGGGGGGGGGGGGGGGCGGGGGGGATGACGCAGTTCAACAACCTTTTCCTGCTTCAGATAGTCTTGCACAATTTGCACAATGAACGCCTTGTGCGATGACGCATTGTCATGTAGCAATCTGACATTGACCAAACCAGTTGCGGGTCTTCGTTCTTTGAAATATTTCTTCAATTTTCGAAGAACTTGATTCTTGTAAAACGTCGCATTTTACAGATTTGCCTTTAGGCACAGCAACCTGAATAGCGGGGCCCTGATTTGAAAAGAATATGGCATACATTACCTTCTTGACGCTCATGGCCCGCTTTGCATTGCATGGTCTTTTGCAATACTTTGTTGCCCATATTTTGTTCTGAATCTTTCGTTTTGGCTCAAAAAGTGAATCCATGTCTCGTCACCTGTGACGACATTAGCGAAAGACCGTGCATTGTAATTTGGAAACTTTTTAAGCAACTTCTTGGCGCACTGAACGCGTGTCTTTTTCCGCTCATCTGTCAACAGATGGGGAATCCATCTAGCACAGATCTTTCTCATTTTCAAATCCAGTTTCAGAATTGTATGAGGTGCTCCTAATGAGATGCCAACCATACTAGCTATTTCCCTAGTGGTGTATCGTGCATCGGTAGCAACTATTTCTTTCACTCTAGCAACCATCTTGACAGATGTTGCTCTTTTCGGCCGACGATCATGTGGTGCATCTTCTGTTGAGCCTAGCCCACAGCTGAATTTCTTACACCAACGAAAAACTGTCGGAAAGACATTTCATTATGCCCATAAACCGAACATATTTCATCAAAAATGTCTTTGCACCGTATACCAAGAATACAACGATTCTTAATATAGTACCGTATTTCAACGGCGTACTCTGACATTCTTCCAACCATGTTTTGTATTAGTATACAAGAGTAGACAGTGTTTATCGAACGATATACATGGCTAAAGTGGACGGATTGTAACAATTTTGGTATCAATGTATGGGTAAAATGTTTTTCTACGCTGTGATATTTATTTCCAGGTGATTTTCGCATTAGTGCATGAGAAAACGTTCTACTTGCATTCATATTTGAACAGTCCTCGTACATTGCGAGTTGACAAATGTTTATGGGTCTTTTGCATCATCGTATGCACAAGTTAAATTCTGGGTTGGGGAATTCAAACGCGGTAGAACGACGTTAGAAGATGGAACCAGGTCTGGACGCCCATCAGATGCCACCGATGAAGAAATGTGTAACAAAGTACAGGATCTGGTGTACTCTGATAGGCGAATTAAGGTGGAAGAAATAGCGAATGCATAACACATTTTACTTGGTAGCGTTTCAACAACTATACATGATCGCTTTGGTATGCGCATTGGTCCAAAAATCCCTTAGCGACTAGCAAATGGCAACCAAAGCATCAGTATGCAGC